>RJWT010044453.1:0-11793 GCA_004365215.1 Cuniculus paca
ATGACCTCAGGCTTGCCAGGCAGGCGCTTAGACCACTGAGCTAGTTCCCTGGCCCTTGTCTTTTTGAAACAGGGTCTCACTATGCCGTTCGGGCTGGCCTTGAGCTTACTTTGTAGCCCAGGCTGGTCTCATACTCACAATGATCCTCCTGTCTCAGCCTCCCCAGTGCTGGGATTACAGGCGTGAGCCACCACGCCCGGCACTAAGGTGGTTGTTTATGGGGATGTATTGGAGACAAGCACAGGCTTGGAGCATCACACAAAAACTTACTCGGTGTGTTTGTGGAGGGACAACAGTAGCTGCCCCTTACAACGTTTAGTTCATTTTCAAAAGTTGGGAGTGGGAGGTCTAAATTTTTTTTTTAAGGATGAAAATACATGAAACAGTTAAAGAACAAAACGGGGAGGCATGTGGAGCATTATATAGGCAGCAGCTTTTGTGTATGTGTGATTACTTTTCCAATAGAAGACTGTCAATATTGACCGCTCTTCCCCCAATAATTTGTATGACCTGGTTTGGCTTCCGGTTAAGGGCCAGAATGGAGTATGTCTTACATCTGGGTTTCAGACTTTTCTTACTCCTTCCAGTTCATTCCTGCTGCTAGTTTTGTACAAGTGTAACACAAGATGAACCACTTATCATGCAGCAGATCAACAAGCAAGTAATATGTTAACCGTTTGACATCAGTTGATCTCTTTAACCACCAATGGACCTCCTCTGTATGTTTGTTTGTTTTTGAGTTTTTTCCATGGTACTGGAGATTGAACTAGGCCCTTCGTGCTGAGCTACATCCCCAGCCCTTTTTTAAAAATATGTTTTTGAAATAAGATCTTAAGTTGCTAAGTTGCCAAGGCTGGGCTCAAATTTGGAATTCTCCTGCCCCAGCCTCCCAGTCTCTTCCTATTGCCAAGGGAAATCATGGCCCCAAATTAGTTTTCTTTCCTTTTGTGGTATAAATCTTTTGAATATTTAAGACAGGGATGCAAAATTGAAGAAGAATAGATTTATTAGCATCACAGAGTCCCTTCCCCATCCAAGCATTGAGGTCTGGGGTTCTTGCTCAACTGGCAGTTTCAACCTGGAGGCCACTGGAGCTGTCGGCCTCCCAGTACGTGAATGTGCAGGTGATATACAGACTGTGCGCCCAGCTTTCCATCATTAATCACTGAAATGGAGCTTGAGGTTAGGGGACCTCTCCTCATGGGAGAGGTCAAAGAATGAAGGTCATATTGAAGAGCTGGAATTCACAGGTGAGGGGTCCAGGTCACTCACCAAGTCGGTATCCATCTCCCAGGCCCTCAGCCTTTGCTATGTTCTTGGCCACAAGAAGGAGGTGTCCTAGAAGCTACAGGAAGAAGGGAGGGACATAGGTAGCTTCACTCATAGGGAGCAGAACCTCTAGCTTAGTCCATGTTTCTTTCCAGGCAACCCCTGACCCTGATCTCCCCACCTGCTGATCTTCTTCCTCAGCCTGGCTAATTCGAGGAATGGGCTTCTTAGGAATAACCAGGAAATGCACAGGAGCCTGTGGGGCCACATCACGGAACACGAGACACTGGGAGCAGTAACAGGCCAGAGACCATCATGTTATTTTATCAGGCCATATGGTATTTATGAAATTCCTAAGGGAGCTGGGCCCAAAGGGGACCCCACCTGCTGGTCCTCATGTAGAATGTCAGCTGGGAGGCTTCTGTCCAGGATTCGGGAGAAGATGGTTGGGGCTGCTCCTCCAGGAGCTGCCTGCTGGGCCTTGGCCACTTCATTTCCGTCAGTCATACCTGCAGCTCCTCGGACCTGAAGATGGGTCAGAGACACCAAAAGGGAGGAGTTGGCAGTCCCCATGCACTTAGTTGGAACTGGGCTTTGATAGTGATTAACTGCATCCTTCTAAGAATGTATTAGTGTTTCCCACCCAAGGGAAAAGTTCCTGAGTTTCATTGCATCAGCAGGAGAAAGTAGGGCACATGGTACTGGGTCTGTTTGGATAACAAGCATTATTACTATGCAGGATTTAGGTGTGCAATTGATTCCTGCTAATATGTCTATAAAATGTAGTACTGCTCAGTGAAAAGGATCCAGAATGGGGGTCTCAAGATTTAAGTCCCAAGCCGGGCGTGGTGGCTCACGCCTGTAATCCCAGCACTCCACTGGTTGAGACAGGTGGATCATTGAGTTCGAGACCAGCCTGGGTTACAAAGTGAGCTCAAGGCCAGCCTGAATGGCATAGTGAGACCCTGTCTCAAAAAGACAAGGGCTGGGGTTCTAGCTCAGTGGCCTAAGTGCCTTTCTGGCAAGCATGAGGTCATGAGTTCAATCCCTGGTGCCACACACACACACACAAAAAAAAGATTTAAGTCCCACTTTCAATTCTACTATCAAACTACTTCAAATAAACCCTTTTTTTTTGGCTTTGAACATAAAGGGGGTAGTTTGCATCATCTATTAAACCAGTTTGAAGCTCTTCCTGTATACCTTGTCTGTTTTCACTTTTATAGTCTTACTTTTTGATCTTTTAAGTCTTGTTGTTTTATTTTCATTTTAATGCATTTGCCTTGTTTGACATCAGTTGATCCCTCATTTGGGTGTCACTTCTGACCTCTTCCTGTGGATTTTTAACTCTAAAAAACTTCAATCAGTAGCACTGTATGAGTTCAAATAAGTGCACTAAGCTTCAGGGGATTGGAGATAGGGTTGTCCCAGTTTCCCAGGAGGTCAGAGAATGCTGAAATCAGTGCATCACACTGAGAAAGAAAGGATGGAACGAATTAGATTCCTCTGACTCCCAAGACGCTTCAGGAAAGTGGTGAGGATCAAAGGTTAACAATGGAGCTTATTAAAAGGCTAGAGGGCCGAAGCGGGCAGAGGGCTGCCTACGAGAATAGAAAGCTCACTATCTGCAGGGAGTACTGAGGCTGCCCAGAGCTGGCGCTGGGTCAGCGACGTTTCAGGCAAGCGGGAGGCGCAGCCGCTGCACCAACCCTGACCGGACCTCGGCGTTCAGGCCTGTGCAGAAGTGGCGGTCATGGCTAATTCACTGCTTCCGCCGCCACCAGTCCGATCTCACCGCACAGTCCCACAGCTGGATCCTCTGAGAGGGGCAGCGGCTCCAAGAGGCTGTTGGGTCGCGCGCGCCATCGGAAGCCAGGAGCGCGGGCCACAGCCTCAGAAGGCGTCGGAGCTTGCGGGACACTCCTCGCCCCCGCGGCCATTCTCACCTGCGCCCCCCTCGCCCCTGCGGCCGCCACGGCTTTGCGCACCGCGCGCAAACTGGCGGCCAGCACCATTGCCGCAGCCATTTTCCTGGGCTGCAGGAACCGCTCACCCGGCCAGCTCGGCTCAGCGGCTCGCGGAAGGTGGGCTACTAGGTAGATGGAAAGCGGTGGCCATTGGTCCACTTAGGCGGGCCCTACCATCTCATTGGAGCATGCCCCTGAGCACTAGTGGTCATTGGCTCCGCTGCCATTTTAGGGGCGGAATCTTTTCTTCCCATTGGCTGCTTCTGCCAACGCAGTGCCAATTTCCCACTCTATCGGCTTCTTCCAGTTAGCGTGGAAGTAGGTTTTCCGCTGGGTCCCTTAGTTTCGCTGAGGTAAAAGTCCAAGAATTGCGAAACCTCGAAGTGGTGTATTCTTCTAGTTGGCTCAGATTCACAACCTTAGCTTCAAGTTGAGGCTCCTGAGTGGCGGGGCTCTCTTGTTCTCGGCTTTTCCTTTACAGCTCCGGCCCCTACTTGTGGACTAGAGGAAGAGAGCAGCCTCACCTGTATTTTAGACCCTTTCATTGCCTCAGCCAGGAGGGCAGGGTTCTGAGGGCACTGGGAGCTTATTGGCTGCAGGGGCCACTTGGGCGGGTCTAAAGGTGACTGGTGGCCTGGATCTTTTTCCATTGGTGCAGTCCATACCTAACATTTTCTCCCCAAGGGCAGAGTCTTTAGACCCTTCACCATCTCAAAGATGGTAAAGGGCAACTCTTCCTTAATTTTATGCTTTACCACCTTCGCTCCATCGATTAACTATTATGCAGTGTCCAGCGTAGTTTTTGCATTTTTAAAAGGTGGAGCGAGGATGGGAGCGTCCTATCTTTGCTGTGCTTGTATTAAGGCAAAGGAAGTAGGTATCCAGTGTTCTTTTCAAAAAAGAGGGTGTGATACATTTTCTTTGTGCCAAGTTTGCCCTATTGGATTTTTTCTTTTTGATATACGAGCCAGGCCTGGTGGCCTACACCTGTAATCCCAGCACTTGGGAGGCTGAGGCAGGTGGATCGCTGCGAGCTGGAGGCTAGCCTAGGCTACATAGTTCAAAGCCAATCTGAACTACATAGTGAGACTTGTCTCAAAAACAGAACAGCCGCCAGTCGTGGTGGCTCATGCCTGTAATCCCGGCACTCGGGAGGCTGAGACAGGAGGATCGTTGTGAGTCCGAGACCAGCCTGGGATACAAAGTGAGCTCAAGCCCACCTGAACGGCATAGTGAGACCCTGCCTCAAAAAGACAAGGGCCGGGAATTTGGCTCAGTGGCTTAAGCACTTTCCTGGCAAGCGCGAGGTCATGAGTTCAATCCCTGGTGCCGCAAAAAAAACCCTCAAAAAACAAAAAACAGCTGGTTATGGTGGCACATGCCTGTAATCCCAGAACTCGGGAGGCTGAGACACGAGGATCATTTTGAATTTGAGACCAGCCTGGGAAACAATGTGAGCTCAAGGCCAGCCTGAACAGCATAGTGAGACCCTGTCTCAAAACAAACAAATAAAAAACACCCAACACAAACAAAAAACCAAAGTTGATAGATTATGCTAGCCTGGGGCTTAGCTATCTCTAACATGACAACCACCCAAGTTGGTACTGGCCCAGAGAAGCAACTTATCTAAGAGTAACTTCTATGTTCTCCTTGTAGTTCCAGAAACAAACCTCCCGCTCCCTTTTTGTGCGTGTGAGGAGCCCTCTCCAATCCCAAGACTCCACAACCCCCCAAGAGCTCCACCCTCAACCCCCTGTAAATCTTTGTTTCCTATGTTGAGCACACAAATGCTCCTTCAAATCAGCTGTTGATACCAGCTTCCTAGCCCTTTTCTAATTTTTATTTTGAGATGGATTTTCGCTAAGTCACTAAATTGCCCAAGGCGGACTTGGACTTGCACTCTTGCCTCTGCCTCCCCATATTGCTGGAGTTATGGCATATTCCACCACGCCTGGCTAGTTTTGTTTTTTAAACACATGGCTTGACACATATAGATGCTCAGTACTTGTTGAATGAATAACATTTGGTGTTTTATTTCCTTTCATAATAGAGAATAACATGTATGGGATATTATTTTCCCATTTAAAAATTTTTTTCCACTTATAATCAGTTTCTCATCATTACTTAGTCTATAAAAATGTACTTTGTAATGGTCTCATACTTTTTTTGGCACTGGGGATTGAACTCACCACCTCACACTCGCCAGGCAGGGATTTATGCCACTGAGCTAAATCCCTGGCCCTGCATACTTTTTTTTGTCAATTTTTTTTTTTTTTTTTTTTAGTTTTGGGAATCATACTCATGGCCTTGCGCTTGCCAGGCAGGCGCTGTGCCGCTGAGCTCCATCCCCAGCCCCACATACTATTTCCTTGAATGGATTTATCAGAGTAACTCTTCCTCTTTTGTTGGCTATTAATTGATTTAGGTGGATGTTGTCATAGTACACATAGCCAGTGTTGAGAAACTTTGCTTCTCGAGTTAGCAAATCCCTATTACATGGCTATATTATTGTTAAAAAGTCCTTCCTTCTCCAAAGGGTCTATATTTGAGCCTGTGATTTTGCCTAGGGTCCTTGAAGCCCAGGCTGCTCTCCCCCTCTGAAAGCAGATGCCTCTCTAAATGCAAGGAGATGGAGAGAGGCCTCTTCTCTGCCTCTGGGTCACCGGGAGACCCTAGAGCTGCCTTGGAAAAGGGGCGGGGATAGTGGAGCTGGGTTCCAGGAAGGCAGACAGCCTGGAGAGATAGTGAGTACCAAGCGCTTTGAAGCTGGACATTTCTTTGGGGCCTCATAGAGACCAGGCAACATAGGTTATTCCTGTTCAGCAGGTCCAGAAACTGAGGCCCACGGAGGGAAAGTTCTTCCCTAGTGTCATGAGGCCCACCAGCGTAAGACTCTATTCCCATTCGGCACTGGCTGGGGACTCGCTCAGCGCTCTCCCACAGGCTCTGCTGCCGATCTGAGGCTCAGGTCTTCTCTATTCCTGCAGCCACACTCCTCAGGAAGCTGCACAGGCTTTGACTCCCCTCTCCATGTTACCACACCTGCTACCGGGCTCCTTTGAGCTGTTCCTGTGACTGCTCCTTTTTTTTTCCATCTGTCATTTGCTTCCTGGCATCACTTTCTTTCTTTATTTGTATTGCCCACTCTCTCCATAGCCTCAATCCTACTTCTTTTGCTTTATTTTCCTGATTATCTTTCTGGACACTCTCCCATCACCACCCATTAATCTAAATTTTTTGCTTTTTTTTCTCTAAATGGTCCTTACTTCTAACTGTATCCTAAACTATCAAGGACTTTCTTAAATGCCCTGCATTAATCATCCCCAAACATCAGTCACCTTTCTCTTCCTGTTTCCTGTTTCCCACTTTTAATCCTCACCGGTGTTTCCCACTCTTGGTCCTCACCAGGGAACTGCCACAATTTCCTATTCCCTGAAGCCCAGTGAAGGCTTCAAACTTTCTTCTTGATTTTAGGAAATAATTTTCCCCTACTCCTGTCACTCCCCTCTCCTCCCTTCCTCTTCCCTTCTCTCCCCTCCTCACCTTTCCTCTCTTTAACAGGGTCTTGTTCAGTTGCCTAGGCAGGCCATGACCTTGTGATCTTGCTTCAACCTTCTGAGTAGCTGGGATTGTAGGTGCAAGCCACTGCACCCAGCTGTGATGTTTCTTTTGTTCAGTGCAAATTCCTTCACCTCTGCTTGACCTCATCCCCTCCCTCTGGGATCTTCTCAACAGGAATCTCTCCTTTCTCTTCTGCATCTTTCAAGTCTTTTTGTCTACTGGTCTCTTCCCCTTTCCTTCCAAAAAACAAAACAAAACAAAACAAAACAAAACAAAACAAAACAAAACAAACTTCCTTGATTCCACAGATGTCTCTCTAGATATTTTCTGACTTCTCTCCTGCATCTTTCACTCAAGGTTTTTTTGTTTTTTTTTTTTTTTTTGAGACAGGGTCAGGGTCTTGCCATTTAGTTCAGGCTGGCCTGGACTCACTTTGTTGCCCAGGCTGGCCTTGAACTCCCAGCAATCCTCCTGCCTTAGCCTCCTGAGTGCTAGGATTACAGGAGTGTGCCACCGGGTCCAGTGATATAGCTAAACCTCTTGAAGAAACTCCAGATTCACTGCTGTTTGGCTTTTGTCTTCACTGTACCTGTGTGAAACTGCACTCTCTGAGGTCTCCAAAGAATTTCTAATTGCAAAATCCGATGGGTACTTTTCAATCATGATCTTATAGAAGCCCCGGCTATACCAAAAATCACTTCTCACTCTATCCTTGCAATTCCCTCCCTCCTTGACTTTCTTTTTTGCGGCACTGGGGATTGAACTCACGACCTTGCGCTTGCCAGGCAGGCTCTTAGGCCACTGAGCTAGATCCCTGGCCCTGGTGTTTTTGAGACAGGGTCTCACTATGCCATTCAGGCTGGCCTTGAGCTCACTCTGTAGCCCAGGCTGGTCTCGAACTTGCAACGATCTGCCTGCCTCAGCCTCCCGAGTGCTGGGATTACAGGCATGAGCCACCATGCCCAGCCCTCCTTGACTTTCTTGAAGTCATTCTGCTTCTCATGTCAGAGCCAGCAGCTTAAATGTGGGTGTGATGGAGACAGATGCTGGATCCAGCATTTATCCTGCTCGCTGGTGCTGTCTCTTGCCCCTGTTAAGTGCTGATTCTACGGTCTTACAGTTAGGTTGTGGCTTTTCCTGCCACATACAGAGCCAGGTCAGATTCTAGTGACTTTCACTTTATTGCTGATGTGGCTGGGCTCAGAAAGGCCCGTGCCAATTGTCGACAGTGTTTGTCCCTGGAGGAAGGAAGAACAGAGGTGAATGGGTCAGATATGCCGGTCAAATTTGGGGCCAGGCTGGAGGCCAGATGGACCAGGAAGTGCAGGGGGACTCAGATGGGAACTGGAATGATCGGAAAGCCCCTGCACCTGGAGGGCCTCAAAGTTAGGGTTGTTGATGATGGCTTCTTGAAGGACAGGCATCTCAGCAAAAGGCACATAGTCTGCTCCTGGGGGTGAAAACCAGTGTGGGAAAGAGATGTGGAGGGTGAAAAGAGGGAGTGCAGGAGTGCTGGAGAGGATGGCTGAGGGTGGGAGTGCCTTTCTGCCTGGCCTTTTGAATATAGATGCTGGGCTGGCCCCTGTTCCAGTTGGCTTTCTTACCATGAGGCCTCCCTCCTCGTCGTCGGGTCTCTTCTGTCTCAAAGAAAGTCTCATGTTCCTCCCAGCGCCGGTCACAGGCAGCACAGAGGAAATTAGATTCAAAACAGTTGCAGGAACAGCCTGGGACAAAGGGGCAACTGAGAAGAACTGGGGTATCCCTATGGAGTGACTACATTCTCATCTCTTCCTTACCTGCCACACACCCAAGTGTCTCCTATCAGCCCCCACCCGTGTGCCCAGTCTGCATTCTGTGTTCCTCTTCTTCCCACTCCAGCACTCTCCTTGCACTGGAAGTTACCGTGGTGCCTGCAGGGATGGGCTCCATTGGCCGCGTGGTCTTCATGGCTGTGTTTGCAGCGACATTGGGCCCTCCAGGCCTTGGGGTTGAAGGTGGCTCGTCTGCTGAGCCAGAACTCACCCACCTCCTCTGGGCGTGATGGGATGAAGCAGAATATGAGGCAGCGGCACTGGCTCACAGTGCAGGGCACAGATATGTCTATGGGAATGAGGATGGGTGGCAGGATTTGACCAGAACCTCATAGCATTTGGTCTTTCCCACCCTAACCCCTACCCAATATAACTTGAACAGTGCCCCCCCAACCATCGTAAGACACAACAGAGTACAGCTGTGACTCCACTCTGGAGAGGCTGGTCACTTCTCCCATACCTGAGATGATCTGGTGTTGTTTCAGCAAGTGTCCACAAAAGCACTTGGACTCATTCCCAATTCGGTAACAGTCCCATAGGTAATGTGGACAGCGCCAGCCAATATAGAGACCTAAGTGCAGCAGATTAAATATGCAGTGGAAAATGAGAAAGAAAAATTCTAAGCTCCCCCTAGGTGTTCTGACCTATCCCCTCGGCTGGGGGTGGGGCTCACTGCTATCCCCATGTACTTTTATAGCCACCCTCACCTCTACCTCTTAGACTTTTTCCTCAAGGTTTTCTTATCATCCCCTAACTGTCCTCAGTTCCCTTCCTATCCCAGGATCCACTCCATCTCTGCCAGCCCATCAGAGGTGACTGAAGATAGTGTTTAGTTTCTGAGCGAGAAGATTGTAAGTGAAATTTTCTTTGAAGGTGCACACAAATCTCACTAAGTATTCTGTGACCTTGTGGTTTCTCATCAGCCCACTCCACATTAGAACCCAACTTTCCTTGAAGCATCTAAGGGGAGGGAGAGAGAAGCTGATTGGCCAGGTGTACAGCAGATGAGGGGACGGGCTCCAAAAGACAATGGTTAGTGAGGGATTTCCTCCTGAAAACGGCAACCACGTAGGGCAGCCCTGGTTCCAAAAGGCCGAAGGAGCACTTCCCCTCACTTCTCCAGGTGGGCACGTTTGCACATCTCTTCTGGGTTCCCAGTGTTGTGGAATTAATGCCCTCTATGAACCTGAGAAGAGCTGCCTATGACTCTCCAAAGGTCAGAAGAAGGGGGCAGGTCAGAAGTCATGGCTGATTGAGACCAGAAAATATCAGTTGGGAGGTTAAGAAAGGAGGCAAGGCAAGGAAAAGTGAGGCTAAGTATTTCTGAACACAGGCCCCTGAAGGAAGTTATCTCTTGAGAGCCTAGTTTTAACAATGGGGTCTGAAACTGTCCAGTTTTGTGGCCAGTCTCCCCATGAGGCAAGGATGGTGTTATGTACACATGGCAGGAAAATGAGACCACCTCCTTCTCAGATTTTCTCATTCTCTGTGAGAGCAGACAGTGTCCCACCTTCTAGCCAAGAATCCTGTTTGAGTCCCCATAGAGTGAGACTTGTAGTTGCGGGACTCTTATTGTCAATTTGAAATTTCAACTAGGACTCTTCCAAAATAATTGCCCCTGACTTCTCCTATCTGCTAGGCCCCTCCTCTTACCTTCTCCAGCTCCTCCTCCTACTCCTCACACTCAATGCACTGTAATAGACCATTCACTTGTATGCCCATTAGTCTATGAGCTCCTCAGGGAAACATTTATGTTTTCATCCAGTATCTCTAATCCAAGCACAGGACTTGGCACAAAATAGATGTTCAGAGAACATAGACTGCCTGACTGAATAAAAGAGTGCGCCAATTCCTTCAGGAGAGCAGAGAGACCCAACATTCTAGGCATAAACCTGATGTCCCACAGGAGAATGAGAAAGAATATGGGTTTTGACTTCAGGAAGGATCATTGTTCACAATTTTGTGCTTCAGGCCAGGTATTCTTACCCATAGTTTTTCAGGATCTAAAAGCCTATTCAGGCGGGACTTTTGGCTTGGCTGCTTTGATAGTGATACTGACAACTTGTTGTACCCGTGCCCTCGTATACCAGGGAGGTTGGTTGAGAGCACAAGGTATAGGCAGAGTCACAATAGGGGTGGGTGGGAGCCAGGATTCCACTCGAGGAATTCTGAACCCTGTCTAGAACAGCAAGACACAAAGGCTGAGCAGGTGACTTACAGAAATGAACAAGAGTTTATTCCCATAGATAAAAGTCTATGCTCACAGATCAAGTCTAAGTACTGGTATAGGAATCAGTTCCTAGTGTTTAGATGAAGAGTTTGAATAGGGAGACTGGCACTAGACCTCGGATTTTATTCTATTATTCTATTCAGTGCTTTTCAAGAAGGAAAATTGGCATCTGGCTGTAGATTCCATTCTCTGCTCTGACTCCAAGTCCCTTTTCTGTGATAAATGGACAAAAACTAGTGGGGGATGACATTATCTGGGCCACCACTCTGACTATAATGCAGTCCAATTGCATGATTCCACAACCATACTTGTGTGATAACATCTCTTTAGAGATGTTATAGTTGTCTCCACACAACATGTAGCTGTCCTTACAAGAAGGATGCTCTATCCCCTCTGGAGCTTCAGGCCCATTCACCCAGCTGTCTACCAGGATTTTTCAGGAGCACGTTCCTTGAGCACTTCTAACGTGTTATATCCAGCCTTTCCTCCAAACCCAGCCCTCATCTTTGGCCATTTCTTCATCCAACACACATTTTTATCTAGCATCCACCCTATGTTAGGCACCATCATCTAATCAGCTATTTAAACCAAAAACTCAGGTGTTGGTACAGACAGTTTCCATTCTTATTACACACATTCAACAATTCAATAGTTAATTTTTACCTTCTTAGCATTTTGTGAATTTGTCCACTTTTCTTTTCCTACTTCTTACCTGATTACCAGGGCCTCTTGGTGTAGCTTCCCTGTTTCCAACCTTGGCTTTCTCCAGTCTATTCTATTGCCAGAGTGATCTTCCAAAAACATAAATCTGTTCATGTTTCTGTCCTATTTAAAAATCTTTTAGTGATTCTCAGTTGCCTTCAGGATATAATCCCAACTCTTCAGTTTGGCACAAATATGCCTCCACAATTCTTCCCTTCCAGAACTGAGCTGGCTACTCCTGCTCATTTTCTCT
>RJWT010044454.1:0-11783 GCA_004365215.1 Cuniculus paca
TCCCCCGTAGTCCATGAATGGTTCTTTCCATTTTCTGATATCCTCTTTGATCTCTTTTTTCAGAGTACTGTGATTTTCAATGTATCAATCTCGTACTTCTTTTGTTAGATTAATTTCTATGCATTTCATTTTTTTTGGATGTTATCGTGAATCATGTGCTTCCCCTAATTTCTGTCTCAGTGAGTTTGTTGTTTGTGTACAGGCATGCTATTGATTTTTAAGTGTTGACTTTGTATCCAGCTACACAACTGAATTTGGTTATTAAATCCAGAAGCGTTTTGGTGGAGTGTTTCAGTTCTTCTTTGTTGACTATCATGTAGTCTGCGTATAATGATAACCTAAATTCTTCCTTTCCTGTCCTTATTCCTTTTATTTTCTTCTCTTGTCTAATTGCTCTGGCTAATATTTACAGAACCACATTGAGTAGGAGCTGTGACAGTGGATAACCTTGTCTTGTTCCTGATTTTAGAGTAAAAGCTTTTAGTTTTTGTCCATTTGGTATGATGTTGGTTGTTTCTTTGTCACAGACAGCTTTTTTCAGACTGAAGTAAAGACCATCTATGCTGATGTTCTGCAGTGTTGTTATATGAATGAGCGTTGGACTTTATCAAAAGCTTTTTCTGCATCTATTGAGACAATCATGTGATTTTTGTCTTTGGATCTGTTGATATGGCGTATTACAGTTACTGATTTGCACATGTTGAACCACACCTGCATTCCTGTGATGAATCACACTTCATTATGGTGTATAAACTTCTTGATGATTTTCTGCATTCTGTTTCCTAGTATCTTATTGAGACTTTATGCATCTATGTACATTAGGGAGATTGGCCCGTAGTTCTCTGTTTTGGTTGGACCTTTCTCTGGTTTTGGTATCAGGGTAATACTGGATTCCAGAAATAAGTTAGGGCGAATCACTTCCCTTTCAATTTTATTAAAGAGTTTGAGGAGTATTAGCATGAAATCTTCTCTAAAATTTTTGGAGAAGTCAACTGTAAGTCCATCAGGTCCTGGGTTTTTCTTCATTGCTAAGTTTTTAATTTCATTTTTAGTCTCATTAACTGATATTGGATTACTCAGAATTCTTATATCTTCTTGACTTAGCTTGATAATTCATGCATATCCAGGAATCTGTCTATTTCTACTTTGTTTTTCATCCTATGAGAGCAAAGATTTTCAAAGAAAGTATTAATGACATTCTGAATTTCCACAAGATCTGTAGTGGTTTGACCATTTTCATTACTCAATGCAGGAATTTGAGTCTTTTATTTCCTTTTTTTCTTTTGACAAGTTTGCCTAGGAGTCTATCAGTTGCATTTATTCTTTCAAAGAACCTACTCTTCAGTTCATTATATCCGTATTATTTTCTTAGTCTCACTTATGTTAATTTCTCCTCTTCTGTTTATAATTTCCTCCCTTGTATGGACTTAGGACTTCTCTTTCTCTTCTTTTTCTAGAAGCTTGATGTGCAAAATTAGGTTGTTTATTTGTGTTCATTCTGATTTGCTAGTGTGAGAAATCATCACTATAGATTTCCTTTTTTTTAAAATTTTTTTATTTTGAGTAACACTTTAAAATGAGGGTATCTGGCAGCTTTTCACTGACACTTATATTTCCTATTCGAGTTTAATGCATTACCCCACTATCAAGTGCACCCAGAATAGATTTCCTTCTTAAGGCTACTTTCATTGTGTCCTGCAGGTTCCAGTGCTTTCTATCTGCATTTTTGTTTAATTGTAGATACCATTTAATTTCATCTTTAATTTCCTTTATAACCCATTGTTCATTCAGAAGGGTGTTGTTTAATTTCTATGTGTTTATGTAGTTTTTGTGTTTTCCTTTGTAATTGATTTCCAGCTTCATTGCACTATGGTCAGATAGTATGCAAGGGATGATTTCAATTCCTCAACATTTACTTAAACACGTTTTGCGAGCTAATATATGATCTATTTGGGGGAATATTCCATGTTCAGCTGAGAAGAATGCATATTCTGATATCATTGAGTGGAATGCTTTATAACTATACATTAAGTCCATTTGTTCACAGCTTTGGTTCATTCATGATACTTCTTTCCTAATATTTTGTGTAGTTCATCTATCTCTTTGTGTCAATGGGGTATTAAGTTCCCCTGTTACAATTGTGTAATTGCTTATTTTGTTTTTCATGTCTATTAATATTTGTCTTAAATAGTTTGGTGCTCCCCTATTTGTGCATACATATTTATGATTATGATCTCTTCCTCTTGATGCTTTCCCCTAACAGGTATGTAGTGATATTGTTTATCTCTTTTGGTCATAAATGGTTTGAAGTTCACATTTTCTGATTCAATAATAGCTACCCCTGATTTTTTCTGGATTCCTGTTGCATGTAGTATTGTTTTCCATCCTCTGACTTTCAGTCTATGGATTTATTTTTGAGTTAAATATGTTTCCTGTATACAGCATATTGTTTAATTTTTGTTCTTGATCCTTTCTGCCAATCTGTTTCTTTTGATTGGTGAATTGAGGCCATTTACATTGACAGTTATAACAGGTATATTTTGGTTTATCTTTCTCATGTTACTTTTCTGCTGTTGGTTTTCTACTTTTTTCCTCTGTTTAATTGCTTGCCCTGCATGGTGTTTTCTTTCTGTTATTGTTCTTGGAATTATGATCATTTTTATCTCTGTCTAGAAATTCTTCCAATACTCTTTGTAGGTTTGGTTTGGTGTTCATGAATTTCTTCAGTGGTTCTTTGTCATAGAAGTATCTCATCTCTCCACTAATGTTGGAAGATAGTTTGGCAGGGTACATCAATCTGGCTGGGGAGTTGTTTCCTTTTGCAACTAAATAATCACTCCAAGCTCTTCTTTGATTTGAGGGATTGTGTTGAGAAGTACACCATGATTGTGATGGGCTTTCTTTTGTAGGTGATCTCTTTGTTTTCTCTAACAGCTTTTAATACTCTGTTCTTGTGGTGATTTTCTGGAATGTTTATTCGTATATGTCTGTATGTAGATTTATTTTGGTCATGGCTAATTAGTGCTCTATAGGTCTCACTTAGCTGATTCTGTTCTCATATTTGGGAAGTTTTCTGTTATTATTTCTGCAAATAGTCCTTTCATGTCATTTATGTTGATTCCTTTTTCATTGACATCTATCAGTTTGTGTTGTTTTTCTTTGCATCATCTTGAAGCTGTTGAATTATTATTTCTTTGACTCTTATTATTTATAAGAGATCTTTCCTTTCTCAATCACTAGCCACAATCCCATCTCAAATACCTGAAAGCCTATCTTCAGTTTTGTTCAAGTGGTTTTTTTTTCCTAGCTTTCAGTAGAAACTCTACTTTCCTGGGTAGCTGCTTGGATCCATTTTATGCATAGTAAATCTTTCCTATATTGATCATTCACAGTTTCTGTCCTTTTCCTATCATCGTCCATTTTTTTATCTATCTCTACTCTAGATTTGCTGAGCAATTCTTTTATGAATGTTAACATTTCTTTTTTTATCTGAGAGATTATTTCTGGTCTGATTTCCTCTGTAGCCTCATGGATTTGTTTCTGTACTTCAGTAGCTATCTTTTCATAAATTTTAGGTGTGTGTTTTCCAGTTTCTTGTATCTTGTCTCCTGGACTTGTTCTGAGTGGGATGGAGGTCTGACATTGCATCTTGATTCTGTATCTTATCATTTTCCATTTCAAAATATTTTTCTTGTGGTGATCCTTGTAGGTTTTTGTAGTAGTTAGCTATATCACTAGTATCAAGTCTGCTCTTGGAAAAGTCTGTTGCTCAGGGATGTCTTCTGTGAGTATGAGGTTCTTGGCTTGTGCCTGTTCCAAGATCCTGCCTTCCCAGTTAATTAAGAGTGAGATATTGGTATCTGATTGCCTCAAATTCTATTCTTTGGTGCTGGGCTGTTGTGAGGTTATTACCCCAGAGCTTTCCAGTATTGTTACAGAAGGCATAACAACTGATTATAACAGATATGATATCCTAGCTAAAGAGATACAATTAACCATAACAATAGCATCAAGCACATTTAGAAACTGACAAACTGTGGTAGTTACTAATTTTGTACTTTAAACCATTGGAACATAATCTACAACTACATAACAGAACTGATTGTTAATTGGCAGCTTGCACTCAAAGTGTTTTCTCTAGGTAGAATGGTTTTACCTTACGATAAGGAGATTTAAGAAAGATAGTGAATAAAACAAAGATAACTGAAAAGAAAATAGAAGCAAGACTGGCGGATAAGTGATGATCTCACAAATTTTGGGAAGCTAGAGAAGAGGGCAGAAGAGAAAAAATGAGGGAGTAAGCAAGGGATTATCTGAACTTGTTCTCTGGGTTTTGGGGATGAGATTAGTTTTCTGTGGCTGGAGTTCTCCCCATCCCGTTAGAAAAGAGAAAAAAAATGAAAGAAAATAAAAGAGAGAGAGAACAGGTATGGCTCCACCCTCCTGCTTCTATTCTGTGTGTCTTTATCCCCAAACACAATGCTGGTTCATCTAATTTATTACATGCTGGCTCCTATTGTCATTGTTGCATTGGAATTTTCACACCACTAGTCTTACCAGTTCATCCTGTGTGCCCTAGTTGGGATGCTACTGTCACTGGTATTCCTCTGGTCTCTGGGCCTTTCTGAGTGGTTCACCTCAGCTGTAGCAGCAGCAAGGGGATGGCTTATTCTCTGTACCTTCTGGCTTGGTTCACCTGGGTCATGGGGGTAGTGATGGAGAGTGCTACTCTCCATTTACCTGAATTGAAGTGGCAGAAATGGCAATGGGAAGAGCTACCCTCCATGCTGTTCACCTGGTTCTTGCACTCATTTTGGAATGCAACTGAACATTATTTGGATCCCAGTGTTACCATTTCTGCAAAGGACATCAACTATAGTTTAGATCGAGTGGACTACACTCCAACTCTGAGGTGTAGTGTACAACTTCCACTGTTTGCTGTGGTAATTGGGAAGGGCATTTATGCTGGGGATCACAAGATTGGGCTTGTGCTAGTGTTGGAGGCTTAGTACATTTGAAAGAAACTTCCAGGATTGGATATCAGATTTGGCTTTCATATATTTCTATTGTGCACAGAAGCCTTTTACCCCCTAAGAGGGTGATTGGAACAAAAAAAAGCTGTATTTTCAACCCTTGTTATTTGAGTTTTAGTTCAAATGGTTATCTATCTAGTTATCAATGCTGTAGTCATGCAGCCACCTATATATTATTTAAATGTATTTAACTGTTAAATGTGTACTCACCAATAATAAAAAGACCTTTATGAAAACTGTGAAAAAATATATTACTTTGACTTGTTTTCCATACATAACAGGCTCAGCTCAACACTGTCAGATCCCCATATGTTTACTGAGATTATATAAATATCAGTATATACTACATAGTATACAGCCAAATTATCATTTACATTTGATGATTTTTATGTAGAGTCAAATTTTCTACAGTGTTTCTAATTTCATTATTTACAAGATGTGATGATTCCAGATGCATTTAGACTCAATATTATATATTTGGAATTCTTAAATTCAGTATATTAACAGCTAGCTCTTTTTAAAAATTTTTACTTGTTGTAGTAATTCATGAATGAATTGAGAGTAGCCCAGAACAGGGAGGTGCAATGAAAATGGGCAAAAGTAAGTGAAATGTGGGTATCTTTTGAAAGGAATGTCTGTAGTATTAGTTTAAATAGGCAAAAATGGAAACAGTATGCATGTACAACACAATATTGTTTATCCTACATTTAGCTAGATTTAAGCATTCCATAATATATTATACTCTTCATGTAGTGTATGATAAAATCAGTGTTATCTACAATACTTTTTAAGAATAAAAAGTTAATAAAAATATTAAAATAAAACAAATTTTTCCAAGTTTAAAAAAAGGAAAGCAATTCTGACACATGCTATGTGGATAAACTTTGAAAACATTATGGTAAATGAAATAAATCAATAACAAAAGGGCAAATGTTATATGATTCCATTTATAGAAGGAGGTACCAAGGTTAGTGATATACATAGGCAGAAAATAGAATCATGGTTACCAGAAACTTTGGAGAAGGGAGAAGAGAAAGTTATCATTTAATGGGTAGAGAGTTTAATGGGTACAGCATTCAAGTTTGGTAAGATGAAAAAGTCTAGGGCTAGATGGTTGTAATAGTTCCACAATACTGTGACTATACTTAATGCCACTCAAATGTACATCTTAAAATTGTTAGTATGGTAAATTCTATGTATAATTTAACAAAATTTTTTAAATGCCACAACAACAAAAGCTGCATAAAATGTCCTAAGGTTTGCTTATACTTTTCCTTAAAGTATGAACTTGATCTCTGATACTCTGGCATTCTACAGTACTTTGGCTGCATTTATTTAACCGCCATTAGTTTCAACATTGTGAAATAGTGCTTAATGTTATTTACCTGATTCAAACACTTTAATCTCTTATAGAACTTAATCTAGAACACAATGCTGCCCTGAACACTTCAGGTTTCTTATTTTAAAGAGAATAAAACAGAACAAAACAAAACAAAGCAGAACAAAGCAAATCAGAACTGAACAATGCAAGCAATACAGGGCTTCAAAACAAGACAACAGGAAATCAACTGAGGCTACCACAGTGTCTCTTGTTTTCTTCAAAATACTTGTTCATACCTTCACACACAATAAGTTCAAACAGAACAAAGTATTATAAAACAAATCAAAATGAAATCATGAAAGCATTACTGGCATTCAAAACCAGAAAATAGGAAATCAACAATGGCTGCCATAATGTTTCTTGTTTTCTTCAAAATAGCTGTTCATACTTTCTCACATATTGCAATCAAAGAGTAAAAAACAGACTAAACTCAATCAAATCAAAGAATAATAGTATTATTGGACTTCAAAACATAATGATAAGTAATCAACAATGGCTACCATAATGTCTTGTTTTTCTTCAAAGTAGCTGTTAATATCATCATTCATAATAAAATCAGTTCTTGTAAACTCCTTAGTAGTTCTAAGCATGTATCAAAACAAGGTGGTAGGAACATAACAAAGGTTGTTACTTTGTGTAGTTATCTTCAGAAGAGTTACTCAGATTACCAGATACAGACATGCTAAATTGATCTAATCCTATGAATGTTAACTGTTTTGTTCCAACAACTAATAGAACTGGTAGTACAATCATCTTAGCTATCTTAAATGTATATGTGCAAATTTATATCTTTTTTATTTTCCCTCCCTTCTTTTCTATTTTCCCTGAGTCATTTTTTCCTTTTGAGCAGTTTCTTACCCTGTCACAATATTTATTGAAGATTTTGTGTATTACTTAGTCTTTCAGTTTCTTACACTAGGGAGACAGTATGGTGTTTACACATGTGGGTTTGATTTATTTCACTTATAAGTATAGTCTCAAGTCATATTCATTTACCTATAAAAGCCTCAATGTGATCCTTCTTTAGAGCTGAGTACTACTCCATTGTATAAGAATACCACATCTTTTTTATCCATTTCTCCATTGATGGGCATTTGGGTTGTTTCCAAGATTTGGCTATTACAAATTATGCTGCTATAAACATGGGTGCACATACATCACTGTGGTATGATGTTTTCAATTCTTCTGGGAACATACTGAGAAGTGGAATAGCATGACCACCAAACCAACCCTGCAGAGAATACTGAAAGATATTCTAGATAGACATAAAAATAACTACAACTTCAAGAAAACAGAAAAAAACCACCGAGCAGGGCAAACAATTAAACAGAGGGAAAAGCTAAAGAAAAAACAGCAGAAAGATAACGTGACAAAAATAAGCCAACATATATCAGTTATAGCCATTAATATAAATAGCCTAAATTCACCAATGAAAAGAAACAGACTGGCAGAATGGATGAAGAAACAATATCCAGCAATATGCTGTCTACAAGCATCCCATCTAACCCAAAACGAAATTCATAGACTGAAAGTCAAAGGATGGAAAACAATACTTCATGCAACTGGAACCCACCTCAAAAAAGCAGGGGTAGCTATTCTGTTTGCAGACAATGTGAACTTCAACCCAAGAATGTTCAAAAGAGATAAAGAAGGTCACTAAATACTGGTTAGGGGAAAACTCCAAGAGGAAAAAATAACAGTCTTGTATATATATGCACCAAGTATGGGAGCACCCAGATATATAAAACAAATATTAATAGAATAAAAAACCAAATAAGCAATAACACAACACTTCGGCTTTTTTGGGGGAATTCAATAATTCTTATGTGACTGAAACCACGGATTTTTTGTAATTTCCAATTTTCTCAAAAATAGACGTGCTTAAAAGTTTTAATTGGGTATTTTCAAGTGCATTAGCTAATGAACTATTCTCTCTTTCTGAGTCAATTCTTCTTAAGTCTTTATCCCAGTAAATGGTACTGTCATCTTATCCTGGGTAAGAACTTCCTGACTATCTTAGCAACATTATACCCATTATCCTCTTAATACCTCAGAAATAGGTAAAAGATATATTCCATTAAAAAATTCAGGGCTCAGTGTATGGAAAATCAGGTATAAAATTATAGCACAGTACGATAATCACTAAAGAGTGAAGGACAGCCAGGTGTGGTGGTGTGTTTCTGTAATCCCAGAACTCTGGAGGCAGAGGCAGGAGGATCACTGTGAGTTTGAGGCCAGCCTGGGCAACATAGGGAGATGAAGGCCACCCTGAACTACACAGTGAGACCTGTTTCAAAAAAAAAGAAAGAAAGAAAGAAAGAAAGAGTATAGAACACAATTCGCACACCAGAAAGGGAGGAGGTGGTGCATAGTTGTAGATGATTTTTTAGTACTACAGTTGAACATAGGGCCTTCACACTGAAACACTTCCTCAGCTTGTTGTTATTTTGAGATAGGATCTCCCTACACGGTTAAGTTGCCCAAGCTGAGATTCAGTGTAACATCCTCCTGTCTCAGCCTCCCAAGATTACAGGTGTGCAACACCATGCTAATCAATATTTGTAGTTGAAAAGTCCAATCTAACTCTAGTTAAGATAGGTCAATGAGGTGATGGCAGAGGGAGAGAAGTTTCAGTAAAGGGAAGATCATAATGTACAAATGAATGAAAGTATAAGAGCTTGACACATTTAAAGATGATGCATAATAAAGAATGGTGAAATAGAATATTGAATGGTGTAATAGAATACTACATACCTAGGTAGGGACCATGTTATATTTATATCTCAAAAGATTATAGCAGAAATTTTTATGTTTTATAGAGATGTTTTATAGAGATGGTTTGTCTCAGTTACATTCATCATTGCTGGGACAAAATGCCCAACACCCACAAGTTAAAGGACCAAAGGTTGATTTTAGCTCACAATTTGTAGAGGTTTCAGTCCATAGTTGACTGGCTCCAAGTCAAGGCAGCATTGCAGAGAGGTATATCAGAAGGGAAACATTCAACAGCAGGGCAGCAGGAAGCACCCACCAGTTTGCATTTCTTTCCCTTTTATCCCATCCAGGCTACAAGCCTATTGGATGGTGCCAGCCACACTCAGGGTGAGCCTTCCAAATTTCCATACCCAGAAATATGCTGAACTAATTTAGCAGCCACACATTAATTGATGTTCCCACATCCTGTATTCAGTTATCTTTGAAATGCCCTACCTATAAGTTCACAAGGCTTAAGGGTAACATCTGGAACACCCATAGCACTGCTTTAATAGTAACAATGAGTATGACTGGAGATAATGAGACCAGTAAATTTGTCTGTTCAAGTGAGAGATGAGGCTTGAATTTGGTGAGTGGCCTTAGGAATACAAAGAGCAAGTTATGAGAGATAGTGAAATAAAGAAAACTTGGTAATGAATTGCACATAAGAACTGAGACAAAACTAGTAGTCTAAGAAAATAAACAAGATTCTGGCTTGGGAATAGCGTAAATGGGAGTGTTATTCCTCAATAGGGTAACCTGAGAGAATGTTTAGGTTTAACAGAAGTAGGAAATTGTAATATCTGATATATTCTTTCCCTTCATTCATATCAGAATGCTTGGAGCTGCCTGGTAGAGCTGTCTAAAAACCACTCAAATTGGCCATGCCACAGTCTGAATGTTCACCTGCCTTGAAATTTTCTCAATCTAATTCGTTAGTTCACTACCCCTAATCTCAGTTTCCTGCAAAATCTCTGAACATGAGCAAAATATGGACAAATTTCACCAGCATGTAACACATGGCAAAATCTCAGGACATGAGCAAAATATGGACACATTTCACCAGCACATAACTCATCCAACTGCCAATGGATTTCTTGTTCTCAGCTGAAACCTCCCGAGCCTGCTGTTTTCCATCTTTTTTTCTAGCAACATTTTGGTCATCTGAGCTCTGATCAGAAGCTTCCATCAAACTCAACTTACAGCATTCTTTTTTAAAAAATTATTTTATTAGTATACATTTGCAGTTCATGCAGTTTACAGTCACCTTGGGGAGTGGTTACATGTACATATTACAGCTTGGTTTTCAAAAATATCCTTCCCATTACCTTCCTCTCTCTCATACTTTTCCAGTTCCCTTATTCCTTATTAAATTGTTGATATTATTTGTCTTAACTTGTGTTATGATATATAGTGTTTACATTAATTGGAGTTATTAGGTCAATGTACATGGAACATCTTTATTCCTCTCATTTCCCCCTCCCCATCTCCTCACCCTTTTCCCTTGTTCCCTTGTACTACTTCCATATTGCAAGAGATGTGTCTCCTTGTCCCTTTCTATTTACCCTTTATCATTTTCTTGGTTTGTACTTTCACTCAAATGGGACATACCATACAATATTTAAGCTTGTGATTCTGGTTTATTTCACTCAACATTACACTTTCCATATGCATCCATTTTCCTACAAATGTGTCAAATTTGTCATTTCTGTATCCAATCCCCTGTTGATGGGTACACAGCTTCTTTCAAGGACTTAGCTTTACAAATAGTGCTGCTGTACATATCAGTATGCATGTGTCACCGTAGTATGATTATTTAAACTTTTTGGGTGAGGTACCTAGCACCAAGATAACTGGATCATATGGAATTTCTAATTCCCATTCTTTGAGAAAGCTCCATGATGATTTCCAAAATGGTCATCTAGTCTGCTTTCCCACAAACAATGCAGAAGGGTTCTTTTCGACACAGCTACATTAGCATTTATTATTGTTTGATTTTCAAATAATTACCATTGTTTCCAGTGTAAAATGGAATCTTAGCACTATTTTTAACTTCAGTTTTCTAATGGCCACAGATGTTGAGCATTTTAAATATATTTATTGACCATTTGTATGTGTTCCTCTGTGAAGTGTCTAGCCCACTTGATTGAGTCTTTAATTTTAGGTGGTTTAGGTTTTTTCATTTGTTTTGTTACTGTTGTGGTGGTGGTTTGAGTTCTTTGTCTATTCTAGATATTAGTCCTCTGTCTGAGGAGTAACTAGCAAATTTTTCCCATTTCCTATTCCTCATAGGCTGTCTTTTCACAGTATTGATTGATTCTTTTACTGTACAGATTTTTTTAGTTTGATATAAACTCATTTGTTGATTCTTGATGCTATTTCTTGTGCAATTGAGGTTCTGTTTAGAAAGTCCTTTCCAATACCAATGTCTTCAAGTATTTTGCATAATTTATTTTCAGAATGTTTAATGTTTCTGATTTAATGTTTAGATATTTGATCCATTTTGTTTGTAATTGAGTATATAGTGAGAAATAAGGGTACATATTCATCATTCTGCAAACAGATAACCACTTTTCTGAACACCACTTGTCAAATAGGTTCTCTTTCCTACAACA
>RJWT010044455.1:0-11787 GCA_004365215.1 Cuniculus paca
AAGAAATAATTGTCTTTTTTAATTAGTACATGTTTGTAGTACATAATGATTACATTCATTGTGGAGAGTTGGTACATATACGTAACACACCTTATTTCTTTTTTATCCCCTTCCAAGAAAGTAATTCTTGTTCTTAAAGCTCCAACTTATTTATCAAAGAGGGAAGGAATTACCAAAATTTTCAGAGTATTTAATATAACCTAAGCAATTTCTCCAAATCCCTTGACAAATATGAAATCCTAGGGTAAAAACAGACAGTGGGATTAGAAGCAGGCACTCCAGGCACTTTGAATTCCAATCAATTTAATATCAGAGACCTTTAACCCAGTAAAACTTCAAGACAGTGTCAGACATGCAGTAAATGGCCACCACCTTCTTAGATCATACCACCCTGTTATGGTCAGGGTTTGTAAGGGAAAAGATTTAATATAGGACACACAATTTATAGGATTATTTTATAATATTTACCCAAAGGTCAAATGCAGAACAGTGCAGGAGATCTGTCCATGCACTAGAACCCAAAGAGTCCAGCTGAGGGCCTGGATCCCATGGCAATGTCCTGCATGAGTCCAGCTGAAGACCTAGAGCCCATGGCAATGTCCTCCACAAGTCCAGCTGGAGGCCACTCCACAGCAGTGTTTCATGCAAGTGTGTAAGGGTCTGCACTGAGAAAGCCCAGAGGTCAGTGATGGAAGCTAGAAAGTCTGCACCAGCGGGATGAAGGATCTGCAATGGAGCCAGGAAGTGATATTCAGAGTAAGGACCAGAGCTTTCCCAAGAGAGAACCACAGCCATCCTCAGTGACAGCAAGGACCCGAGCTCCTCCAGTGATAACAGCTGCACTCATATCAGGAAAGCCGGTGTGACAAGCTTCTCCAGGAGAATCAACAGCTTACCATCTTCCCCTTTAATTCTCCATTTATATTATTGACAACAATTCTCAGATGGACCTTCCACACCCAGCGCCACGCTAAGTTCAGTTGAGTGGTCCAAGTTGACCATTAGTCAATCCACCACATATCCTTATAATTCCAACGGAATAGCTTGAGCCTAAATTGAGGCCAGATCATCCAAGACAATGGAAAATCCTTCATCTAAGCTAGTATTATCATGGAATCTGTAATTCTTCAAGCACCTATGGCAGCCCTAAAAAAACAAAAATGATCAAAATATCGTGCATTATTCTAATAGATTATTGAATTAAATGATATGGGCAGAAAAATTAGACCCAAAACAGCTATTTAGGAAGGAAGAATCAAATCAGATTCATTGCAACTGAAATGCCCATTAAGAATATTAACCACATAATTCTTCTAACAATTTGGTTAATTTTAACTGCTTTGAAAGACTGGGCCAAACACCTTCTAGACAGTTAGGAGTTGAAGGTCATGCCCATGTGCCCAGAAAGCTAATTTTGCTTTGACTATACAATCAAGTCTCCCATTTCACCCAAGTCTTCATGTTATTTGAGCATTCTTAAAGTAACTACAGTTTGTTGGGCAAGTCCATCATCAAGTAATTTTAAAATTACGGTATATTTATCATTTGCTATTGATTTCTGACAGATATATTCAAGTGGAGGTCTATTTTTACCAAAATATTCCACTTAATTGGGGGGTAGACATTCCAACCTCCCACATTAACAGAAATTACTATGACTTGAATAGAAAGACATAGAAAAACTAAAATAAACAATATTCAAGATATAATTATTCATAAGTCAGATGGTCATGATTATATGTCTCAAGGACAATCCTGGGGATAGAAAACCAAAGCTACAATATTTCATCAGATGTTCTCTACATGCAAAAAAAGAAAAAAATGTGCTAGACTCCCTATTTTTGATAAATGCAGGTCACTTACTTTCCTGGCTACACTCTCAGACATCAGGATAAAAGCTGCACTTGACCACACGTAGCTTAATCTTTTCTTTCACCCTCACAGATACTTTCCATATAAAATACCTAGAATATAGCAACATGTATGTTTCTCAGTTTCTGAGTTTTGAGGGAGGGAAGATTTTCTAAATCATATATACCATGTTAAAGTAATGATCACGAGGCAACTCCAAAATACACTCTTTAGTATCAACTGGCTGGGCTCACATTTGAGAAGCTGCTTATTTATTCAAGTGGCTGATGGAGATCCAATTTTCCAATCTATAAAATAGCTCCCAGATCCTAGGTTAGCCAATTATCCTTCATTTTGCAGCAAGTAGCTATAATAAAATAATCCAGATAAAATTCTTGAATTCAACTTTCCAAAAGTAAGAGGGTTGGTTACATACAGTTTGAGCATACCAGAAAGGGCCAAGTCCTGCATCAGAAACTTCCTAATACTACCAGAATGAAGGAACGAGCCTTGCAATTAGTCATATAAAACCACGACCAGGCTTAGCAGTCACTACAAAATTTAGCGAACCTATTATTTTCAAGATTATATCAGTTTTTATTAGGCAAATTAAATGAAGCCTAGGAAAATACCCTGAACACAGTCCCATTTAGAAAAGTGTGCCCCTTCTATAACTATCATGTTTACTTGATGTCATGGGATCCTTAAATCTATGAAAGTATAGCTTAGAAACCTTTATAGCAACCCCACCCCACTACATAGCCTGTCTTTTTCTCTTACCTTTGTGTCCTTCCCACCAGGTATCTATAATATGGGTCATACTACTTTCATTATTCTCTCACCACCATTCCCCAAACCACCTGTAGCTTGCTTTCTTTAGACCAAAAATAAGAAATTTAACGAGAAATTAACTTGCATAAATTATAATTCTTATTCATGGAAATTCTGTTTAAGGATGACAAGAAGTAATCTCCAGTGAAATATATGCAATGACAGATGTAGTGAAGATCTGAGATTTTTCATCTGATCATGAACTGTAGGCTGATTATTCTCCAGGTGTTAGGTCATTCCTGTTCTGGGAACAGAATACCCTGGGACCAGGTGCCCACAGGCTTCCAGAACCATCTTCTGATACAGGGTCTTCCAGGTCAGGTCCAGTTGCTCCTAGGTGAAGTTCACAGCCAAGTGCTGAAAGGCCATGGGGCTGTGACCCCTCTACAGAAGCTTTCTACTTAGAAGGTGGCTCCAATAACCTAGTGCAATCACAAGTGCAAGGCACTGCAATACCACTTCAACATCAGCAGTTTCTGAGCATCATCATGGAGCACTATTCCTCTCAGATGAAGTACATGGTCACATCTTCAGAGGTCACATTGCTCTGGGGAGAATGACAGGCAGTTGTATGACTATGAGAACCTGTTCAGTGGGAACGATTCCTCTCCAACTTTCCATCTGTTGCTTCAGTTCTGAACCAGCACCCCGGAGCTCCCAACTGTGTGAACCAGCCCTACAGTAGCCAAGAAAGAATGCAGTTACTGATGCTTGTAGCTTGGCACATCAATCAAACTCGGCTCCTCACTGAGTCAAGTGACTCGAATGTTCCATCTCAAATTAAGAATATTATTCAATTAACTGCTGTATACCTTCCAACATTTTTCATAATCACATGCTCATTCTCCTACCTTTCCCTACTTTTTCACAAGTCAATCTCATCAAAAGAAGCAAAAATTATCATGAAATTGAGACATTTTTAGAGTCAAAGTTGTATTCAAATCCAGGCTCCTCCCTCATTTACTAATTCTGTGTTCTTAATACACAAAGCCTCTCTAAGCTTGTCTCTTCACCGATAAAATGTGGAACATAATAGAGACTGAAGGAAAGTATTAAATGTGTGCATGCAATTCTCAGCATAGTGTGGCCAAAGTGAGGGATCAGCGGTTACACTGGGGCTGTTTTTACCCCACAACCTTTGTTTGGTCCACCCCCATGAAAATGAACATTATCCCAAAGACACATTCCTTTCTTTCCAGAGATGATATCTAGAGTAACACTCCACTACAATTCTAGACCAGTCACTGTCGTCCTATCTGCCCAGCAATCTGGCATCTTGAGGCAGTGACTCTTCCTGTGTGCCCTGACTACCCCCATATGAGCTGACAGAATCTCTGAAACCCCACCTGAGCACCCTTTCCTCTTTCCATCCCTCTACTAACAGCAACACTTCTTTTGTTCTAAGACACAATTCAAAGCAACATCTGGTGTCGCACAGCAGAAATTGATGGTCCATATATCCATTTTAATACAGCATGAACACTTGATTAAGATCCAGAACTGCGAAGGCACACTGGCCAGGCAGCAGCCCCATTCAGGTCAGGAGAGAAGAGGCCACCAAGAGGAAACAGCTTGCTACAGGTCCTCCCAGAAGCCACGGCTCCCAGGCTACCTCCGGGACTCCAGCTGCTTCAGTACTGAGAGGGCTGCTTCCCAGCATTTATGTACTTTCAATTCACAGAACAGACATTTTACAAAAGGTTGTTGATAAGACTTTATTCTGCCTGTGCACATCAGTTAAATGTGTTTTATTTCCCTTCTGGGCTGTGTGCTGGCAGAGAATAACACAATGAAGACGTGGGAGTGTGCATTTCCAGGCCCTTTATGGCCCAGATTATGGAAGAAGGATTTTGACAAAGAATGTTTGAGCCGCCTATAATGGTTTTCCTTTTAGTACATTATTGTTGCCATGTGTTTGCTGCTGTCTAGAGCAATAAAAATAGGCTCTGAAATATTTGTCTGTGTCCTTCATAGACTCAAGAGTTTCCATAAGAGAAATCACTTGGAAAATCACAATATTGCTCCAAATAAAATATTAACATAAAAAACTTGTTGAAATGTTGAACAAAAATACTAAAGAATTATTAACACAGATGTAATTTATGAGAGTTTTAGTGCCTTGGCCTCAGAGGCCTTTCTATTCCACTATAGGAACATGTTTGGTATTGTCCTCCACACATCAATGGTGCGGTCACCCAGAATGAACCAATTTGGGGAATTCTCAGGAGTTCAGACAGGACAGGTGAGAATGACAAGAAAGATGTCAGGACCCAATTTTAATTAAAAGAACACTTCATAAAGCAATAGCTAGTCCTCACAATTCTGTCTGAAGTAATTAAAAATTTTCTCTTCATATGGAGAGTGTAAACACATCCTAATTATAGTTTGGTTTTTTTTTTTTTTTTTTTTTTTTTTTTTTTTTTTTTTTTTTTTTTTTTTTTTGCGGCACCGGTGATTGAACTCACGACCTTGCGCTTGCTGGGCAGGCGCTTAGACCGCTGAGCTAGATCCCCAGCCCTATTATAGTTATTTCTTTGAGTTGAAGAATTTGGTCTTGAAAATGTACCACATAACCAGTGGTGATAATAATCTATAGGACAGGAAGTTGGTACAATATTGGGAAAATAAAGAATCTCGGTGGAAATATTGTCATTAAGAAATCACCAATAGATGAGGCTGAATTTGCATTTACCTTTATCATTTCACTTTCACCTTTCAAATATAAGGACAGATAGCTGCTTTTACCCTCACTACCTAAAAACAGTAAGTACTTCATAAATGTTCTGCTAGTTGAACTATTGGTAAAATAGTCACAACCACATTGGGATACCCTGAGTACCCCTGCTTCTCCCATAGAACTGCAAAGTCAGTCCTGGATTTTTAATTATCCTGAAACTTAACACGCTGTGCTTATCTGTTCTTAAATATTATCAGCATGAAAGTTTTAATTTTTAGTAAAGTTTTAGACTTAAGTAGCTACAATCAAGGTTGACTATTTCTTACTGTAACTACTGTATACTTTTTTGATATATTTATCTAGTGTGAAGGACATAGTTACTGGTTCCAAAAATAACATATAGAAACAACTGGTCATTTCTGATCACAAATCTGAGCCGCAGCTGGGAAATGACACCGGGCAAGAGAAGAAAATGTAGGTCTCCTGTCAGTCCCTAAGCATGGCTTAGGTTGGCAACACTCTTTACGTTTATCCTATGGCTACGTGAGTGGAAACAGACAGCACCGGCAAGATGCGTAAGTTTATGGCACTGGTGGCAACTAAGAGATGGGAGGCCCAAAGAAGGTGCAACCACAAGCATGGCACTGGGACGCAGCTGACTAAAAACACGATATCTACTTTCTCTTACTCATTAATTCACTTAGTGAATATGTATTAGGTACCCCTTATGTAAAAACCACCCTATAAAATGCCAGTGATGATACGAAAACCAAACAAAAGAATTCTCATTCTTCAAACAGCTTAAAGATTAATGATTTAGTGACCTAGTATGGAAATGAATCACATGAATAAATGTTCTCAACCATTTTCCCAGCTTACAATGTTTTAACCCTCTGAGGCCAGATTACAAGGAAAGCAAGTTTCACGCATAGGAATTTTCATAGAGAAACCACCAAAGAATTCTGAGAAAGAACTTAATTAGCCTGAACCTGATTTACTATTGAATCTAAGAAAATAAAGTCAACTATCAGGCTGTAACAACAGCCCATTTTTGAGATGATAAGGACGTGACCAAGCAATAGCACTGGGAATGAAAATCTTGCTTTTGGAGTCACAAATCAGAAGATGACGATTTGAAAATACACCAAACAGTTACAAAGCTGAAGAAGGACATGTAGTGAAAATAAAGAGAAGGTGAAGGAAAAATAAGCAGTACATAAAAGCAGAAGACAAAAGAGATATGAAAAGAAGTACACTTGTCAGAACTACTTCTTCCTTAAATGTCTAGTCATTTTTCACTCTGTGCTTCTCACTGCCTTTGAAAAATTACTCTTAGGTCTTATTTGTGGTAATTCCCTCCAGACACTAATTTTATTAGCTCCTGTCAGGAATCTAGCATTCTACAAGCTCCTGAACTCCTAAAACTAAATCCTGTGCTTAAAGGTTTCTGGACTATCCTAGCAACACGCATTTGGATTCCAAATGCTTGAGGGCTTCGATGTGGTTGCAACTTCTCAGGAATTCTTCTCCACCTTAGCTCTGCTTAGTACCAAAGCAGTTTTCCTATGGGGATTTATATGTAATTCACCTTGAACCTAAAATGGAAGTGTTTGATTTCTCTCCCTTCCATCAAACAGGACCATCAAAAATGAAGTTCTGGTTTGTCAGATGGGCAAATGTGCTCAGGATCAAAACAGCCTCAAGATGTGACAAACCTCCCCAACTTTCCCATAAATATCTGACTAATAATGGTTTGTTATTTGTTAGTTCTTCAGTTATTTTAAAGTAATTTTAAAGGATTGTAGAGCCTGCATTTTGAGCTATTTTCCAGAGATAACTTGATCCAAACAATCTAGTCTACAATATTCATAGATAAAGACCAAAACAATGAATTCAAATCTCCATGCACAAAAAGTATTGTAGTCAACTAAGTAAGTATCTGGTCCCAAATCTGCTGGCAAGAGGTAGGAAACAAATGTAAGAAATTCCTTCACTTAGAAAAGCATAAGTATGTGCAAAACTGAGATTAATATATTCATGTGTGTTATAAACAGTTATTAACCAGTTTTTATTATGCTAGCAACCAGCAAAAACATAGAAAATACTCTTTAATGATATAAATGCTAAATGTTAGCATATATCTTAAATATTTAAAATAACATTCAATCTGAATAAACGGGAATAGATTTCAAAAACCCATAAGCTTATACAACAATCTATTTTACATTGCTCTCTAGGATTCCAATCAAAGTTGAAACAACAAAAACATAAAAACCCTTGTTTCTCAGTCTTAATTATGATGGTATAAAAATCTAGTTTTTGAAATGGCACTTTATACTGATACCGGATCAAATTAAAACAAATATTTAAAAATATCTGAACTGTTACTATGTTTATAATGGCATGAAATAATCTGAACAACCTTCCCATAACCAAAGTAGGAATATAGGCTTAGAATATCAAAGAAGGATTTAGCTGAAGTTTCAAGGTCTCATCACTTAGTAGTTCAAACTATAGCCGAAAAGAACTAAAAGGAAAAATGACACTATATTCATTATGTGATTTAAGTATAAAACATTGCCATGATAAATATTTGGAAATTCCAAACTTTTATAAAAGCACATTTTATGTACAATATCAGCATTCATCCCTTTAGGGTGTACAATGTGGACTGCCTCTGGGGGGAATTTATCTCATTTCATTTTCATTCTACATTCCACTTTAGAGTTGCCAACTAAATTGCTTCTTGGTTTATAGTATAGGAGACTTCATAATGTTTAGCTGGAGTTGCTTACTTTTAAAGTATGATAATAGAAAACCCAATGTGGTCTAAAATATCCTCACCAGATGTTTGGGTAGATGTGAAACCAACACATATCAAAAGGAGATCCAAAATACCATTAGCTGTATAAAACACAGACTCATACATTTAACAAGTTCAACTGATCAAAACACATTAAAGCGCTTCAGGGGAAATGAATTTAGTACTTGCATTTTCCATTATTAGGTACTCAAATTCTACCCAGTTTTCTTTGGACTATCAGAATTTCAATAAATGTCAAGTAATAATAGGTTACAAGTACAACTGAAGTACATTTAATGGAACTGGACAGTGGGAGACAGTTTGATATAGTCACCAAAATAGGCTTTCACAATCTTGGTCTAACATAGTTTAGTCACTAGGAAAAAACAAAAACCAATCATTCCTTTCCACACCAGTTAAGACTGCACTAATAACCTACTACACTGTGTTTAATTCTGAGCGCTACACCATAAGAAGGTTAAAGAGAAATGGGATGTGCTGAGCAGGTAAGAATCAGGGGACTTACAGGGCTTTGAATCCAGAAGACAGGAAGAACAAGCATAGGAAACAGGATTGCATGACCTTGAGCAAAGGTCAGGACCACAGTTGAGGGGCAAGGTATCTGCATGGGAAAATCACAACCTTTTCCAAATAGTTGAAAAGTGGAAATGTCATAAAACAACTGCATTTGATTTACATAGGCTATCAAGCAAAACACCTAGAGATGATGGATGTAAAATAAGCTATAGGGAGGGAGCTTTTCAATTAGGATTGTTTGCATTTAGAATGCACTGCCATGACAAGCAGTACTAGTAGTTGCAAGCATTCTCTCAGGGTATACTTGTTAATCCTACACACATAGTCATTTCCACACACAGCCATGCCTCAGCCATGCTGTTCGCTCTGAATCAACCTCCTTTCCTGACCACCTGGCAAACTACAACTTCAGTCATTCGAATTCAAACAAAGCCCTTTCTACAATTTTCCCTGGTACCTTTTTCCCTGATCCCCTCACATCTTAGAAATAATTGTTCCCTCCCAGATCATGCAGTACCTTTTTTGGTTTTATTTTGTTTTCTATTACAAATACCTACATTAAAGTGTGAGACAACAAGATAGAGACTATCATCATTACCTTCATATTCCTGGTACCTATATAATGTCTGGGACAGCTTTAGTGTCTGTCATGTTGGAGGCAGGTATATTTTGATGGCTGATAATCCTCATATATCAGAGTCAGGATAGGTTATTTTTAAGACACTGAGAGTCTACCTAATAAATGTAGACACATGTTTGAGGTTTCCCGGCAGTGAACAGAGATAATAGTCCATCACTGGTGTCCCTAAAGAAGTACTACAAACGTACTCTCAGATCGAAGCAGAAAATACTCAGAATCCAGTGCATTTTTCCCCAGCAAGAACGAAAAGCTCATCCAGAAACTTCATAGCTATATGGCTGGCATGTTTAGCATGGGTGGGGAGGGATTGAAAATTGAATAGCAAGATAAATTATATTCTTAATAAAGCAGAATGTTTGATAAATAAGGAAAGATAACAGCTATCAGGAAACACAGAGAAGTATATGTATTAAGTCAATAGTTGCCAGATTACAAATTTAAAAATCAAAAATTATTATCTTGATTTCTGGGCTACAATTTGAACTTGCTCACAGAAAATGCCAAAACTATAAAAGTAAGGCAAAGCAGGAAACCTATAGTCTCACCACCAAGTCAAATATTTCCAATGTGACCAGATTTTCCAGATGTAACCAAATGGATTATGAATTAAGCCCAAACAAATGTAGCCTCTTCTACTCTTGTAGGGCTTTTAGAAATCTTTATTTTAAAAGGAAAAATAGATCTACGAGACCAGGCAACACTCTGTCTCATATTTAAAAGACAGAGAAAACACTTAAAATGCAAATAAATAGGCCAAACTCCCCACTTTTTACATATGTATCCTTTTTATTTTATAAAGTAAGATAAAATGATGAGGAAACAAAAACATGGATTTACATTAAAAATAAATATATAGGGCATTTTATATGGATAGCTCAGATTCAATCCAATCCCTTAAAACTAATGGAAACAGTTAATAACTTAAATTGTTCCTACTATAAATGAGAAGATTCAAATGAGTAAGAAAAGAGCATGAAAATACATTTTAATCATAGTGTCTATATAAACGTAAGGTTAAAAATTTGTTACCCTGCATAATACCTCAAGATGAAAGACTCATGTAAGATTATGCAGCCACAGAAATGTGAAAATCACCGAAACAAAAATGATTATGTTTAAGAAAGTAATTCTAAAAAGACATAATTGAATGTATATTATGACTTCATTTATCTCAAAAATAACCTGACAGAAAAACAGCAAAAACCCCACAGGAAAACAGAGGTTCTAGTGTTAAGATTTTTAGTAACTTTTTTTCTTTTCAGTTCTCCAAATTTGCTCTAATGTTATTATTATTTCAATAATGTAGAAACAAAATGTCATTTAAAATATTTAGATTCTGATAGAATGGCGGGAAGGGATGGGAGTAAATTTTCAAGAAACAATTCTATGATAATTTCCCCATATTCTTGAAATCTTGATAAAGGCCTTCTTGATATTCTTATAGACAGGATAATGAAATGCAGGCCCTTGTGAACAGGGAGATTCTAAACTGGCTACATGACCACTCCCAAAGGGATTGCAAGACCAGCATCAACATCCGTCTAAGGGGAAGGTTCCACCAGATGTCATAGGGTCTGTCCAGTCCATCCCATGTGACACTCAAGCCAGCAAGTCAGACATGTGGGAAGAAAGTATGCTGCAGAAATTAGGAAACAACAATGCTAGAAACAGCTATAACAACACTGGGCACCGTATACAGCGTAAGACTTTTTATTTATTCTTCACAGACAGGAAACATTAACCTGAGCTTCACAACACAGCAACTTCACAGAAGTCTTTAGTACCAAAACACAAACAGTAATTAAGTAGGACAAAAGGAAGCATAGCTAACAGGCCAAAAACTCACAGAAGTATGGGCACTTTAATTCTCACCCAATAGCATGGCATAATGGCCAATAACACAAATAGGGTTCCAAAAGGCCTAAAACAGACGACAGGATAGTGCTGGAGTGCCACATGCTATGCTTGGCACCACTTCTACACAGGACATGCATCAACTAAGTGCTTGGAAAAAAGGAGCAAGACATGGACAAATGTGGTATAGTCCAGGGGCTGGGGAAAGCTAGAATCGAGGGCAGAGCATTAGAAAGAAGCAGATCTGCAATCAATATTAAAAAGACCTTTCTGACAAGAAAGCAGTCCCAGTGCAGAGGAGCTGCTGGCAAAGATATCCAGCATCATTACTGGAGGTGAGTACTCCGACAGGAGTATACATGAGCCCTTCTATGTAGTCAGGGGAATTACGGAAAAGACTGCGCTTCTACCCAGAAGGTGAAGACACTCGGCTGCGGAATTTCTTCCAGCTGCTAGAGTCCATGATTTGTTAAGCCAGCTGAAGGACAGTATAGGAGACAAAAGTGTACCAACACAAAAAAAAAAAAAAAAACCAACAGGATTCTACGTAGAATTTCCTCTTTATGAATCAAATAGTTAATTTTTCAGTTAATT
>RJWT010044456.1:0-11788 GCA_004365215.1 Cuniculus paca
TGTTTATATTTAGACAGAGACAAAAGAGGTAATTATAGGTTAACGTATTTATTTCCCTTTCTTAATATGGGTGCGTTATGAAATTTTGGTATGAATAAAATATAATTTCTGATGTAAACACTTGTCCATCATGCCTCACTCTAAAAATACAACATTAACTTCCCTACTTAAACAACAGGATTTAAATTTTCTCATTTGAAGTAGTGGTTTTACTAAGAAACAAATTTGTCTAATTTCTTCTCTACTTATGTTGCTAACAGCTCTTTCTCCCCGAAGATCAAATTGACTGAACTGTAATGTGTAAATTACATACCGCAGGTATAAAGTAAGGAAAAGCTGAAAGAATAAGGCAAAGCCTTCTTACTCAACTGCTCTTCTTCTGTAATATCCTGTTGTTAATACATCTCCTCAAATCCTTGTTTGAAAATGGCCCTTCTTGCGTCCTTCTTTCCCATTCCTGCTGCTAATATCTTACTCTAGGATTTCACCATTTCAGAACTGAATTATTCAATAGCCTCCCAATTGTCATTCTTATTTTTAGTCTTTTCATAAGATAATCTTCACTCCACAACATCTGCAAAATTCTCTCCTACCTGTATTTTCTGTTTTACATATACCAATTTTTAGATAGTGCCTTTTTGCCTACATGCAGAATGGAAAATAGATTCCATATGACTCTCATTTGCCATCTACAGACGTGCTTATGGGGAATGCTGGGTGGAAAATAATTCGAAGAGTCAGTTTTAGAGTTACTTGGAGAAAGTACAGTGACTGACAACAGATGTCTGCAACAAAATTAGAAATAGGACTTGTAGTCTATCTAGAGGGAATTTAAGAAAGGTTCCAACAGACTAGGACCTACACTCTCAATTGCCTCAAATGGAATTGGTGCTGGTGCATGCACATATCCAAAAGTGCTTATTATTTGAAATAATGATAGGCACCATTCGGGAAATGGATAACATACAGCATTCACCATGTTCCAGCTTGTGTAAATTACTAGGTATGTGTGACTTACTTTCTAGGTTAGTATGAACTTCTTAACCTCATTATTGTAATAAAATTGTCCTAAAAATTAAATGTGTGAATAATGCAAATAACTTACAAAAAATTTGATGAATAGTAAGCTCCCTTAAAGAATATGCTGCTATTAGCTTATTGTTATATTTTTTCCACAGATGTTCTAGTATACATCATTTTGAAAGAAAATTTTAAAGCTATTTTGCATACTTTTCACTACAATACATGTTAAAGCAGGTATCTATATATATGTATACATATGCATACACAAATATATAAAGTATGTAATAAAATGAGCATATAAAAGTGAATAAACACATATATATGTATATTTTAAATATATAGCATGTGCATATGCATGTGTACATGTAGGGAAATTACATTCAGTACTGAGAATATTGTTAATATTTTTACTTCCTGCCATGGTTACAATGAAATTCAAGACAGTTAGATAGCAAAAATAATTTTTGTTCAAGAAGCAATAATTTTGTCTTCTAATATAAGATAATAACAATATTATGCCAAGATAACATATCATCCACCATTTTGCCTCAAGGCATTTGTTGTTATCCTTCAATTGAGATGCTCTTCCCTAAATGTATTCCTGACTGTCTCTCTCTCCTCATGCAAGACTGCTTAGTTGTCATCATCTTCTCAACAGGATCATAGCTGTTAGCTCTATTGCTAACTGCAAAAACACTTGGCACTATATATCCTCATTCTCTGCTTTGTTTTCCATGCCCTTACCCTATAGTTACTTTCTGCAAGCATTTTGTTTATATTTGCATTCTGTCTTTCTACATTAGAATACAAGCTCTATTAGGACAGAGGACATTGTTTGCTGCTGTGTCTGCCCTGCTTAAAATATTGGCTTTTCCACATGAGGAATGTTAAGAATTACATGGAAAATTATTGATGGAATGGTCATTTTAGTTGAATTCTATACACATCTTTAGCTATTCAAAGAAAAGAATCGGTTATTAACCACCACCTTTTATTCAGGAGACTTGATTTACCATTGGAGACTTGAGATGCAGAATGCCAATTATTTATAGTAACTGTACACAGACAATTTCAACAGAGCCTGAAAATTTACCCTTTAAATAATAATATTAAAATAATAAATAATTGATGTACACAAGTTCATCTTCTGTTTTACAGGAACTTTGGAAAGTTTTTTGAGGAAATAGTAAAATCTAAAATCTATTACAGAAAATATACACACAAGAATTCATGACTAGACCTCTGGTGTGATGTGATATCCTCTGATAGAAGGAGGAAAGTAATTGAAGGTGAAACATAATCTCATATATAATCCCACTTGCTCTAGGGAAAGGCCAGGGGAAATGTTAAAAAGCTGTTGTCCATTTTATATCAATAAAATGCCCTTTACTAGAGACATCTCTGGATTTGTGATTGTTATTCATGGAAACTGTCAGTTTTCTGAAGTCCATCCTGTAATAGGAGAGGTGAGTGACAGACCGTGGATCATTATCTTGACAAGGTACATCTTAGCTTGCAAAAAGTCAAGTTAAAAAGAAACTTAAAACAAAAGGGTGAGAATATTATTATTTTATATTGAATGTTACTTATACCTTCAATGAATCCAAAGTGCACACTTTTATTGTAAACTTTTAAGACTGTCCTTCTCTGGCTCACATTTTGCCATACTACACAACTGAGTTTGAGGGAAAAGGCCAATCACTCAACTCCTGATTTAATGGTAATATATTAGGTTTTAACAGTATAGACTTAATATTAAAAGGATTTTATTTTAATGTTTTGGCATTAAAAGTAGTCATTATGGCTTTTGAATATATTGTTTTTATTCCTCCCCAAGTAATCCTTTCTATAAAGTATGTTATCACTGTTAATTAAACAGGGACCATAAAAGTCCTTAAGTCATTTTTAGAAAATGTCTTCAAAGCAGTTTTATAATACTACTTAATATATGCTTGTAATTTGAAGAAAATACCATAGTCATTGTAAAGCATAACAGATGAGTTCAGAACAAATGATTCTTCACTTTCTGAGCTGAGTATATATTGCTGGTAAAAGTAAAAGCTTATTAAAGACGGTTACAGGTAACCACTCCAGTAAGGAGTGAGGTAAGGAGGATTAGGCAGAGGGCAAAATTGAACTGCATGGCAGTGGCAGGAAAGATTTCAACTGATCATATGAGTAACTCTGGAACTATTGGTTTTCAGAGCTACCCCCAGTGAGGCAAGGGGGCTAAGATGTTCCCTTTCTGGATGAGTAATTCTGAGAGAGAGAGAGAGAGAGAGAGAGAGAGAGAGAGACAGACAGACAGACAGACAGACAGACAGACAGGCAGACACAGACAGAGAGACAGAAAGAAACAGAGAGACTCAGCTACATATCATCAGCAGTCATATGAGAATCTCAGTCTAGAGTAGGATCTGGGTGGTATATCTTGGCATCTACTATCATCCCCCATTGTTTCAATGAGTTCACACCATATACAAAGGTCTTCCTCATGGTTTAAAACAATCCCTTTCTTAGGTGTAATTTGCAAGAAGAAAGTCGGTGGAACAGACTAAGCTCATGATACTGCTATTGCTTTTATGTTCATGACTTATTTTGTCATCTTCTTTCTCTACCACCTATTCCAACATTTTCTCACTGTTATTTAGTACTTCTGCTAAGATAAGCAACTCATTTGCAGGGGTTACACAGACATCATTCTTAAGTGATTCACCTGAGCCTATTCACCATATACTTCTGAGTCTCTGAGTGCTGGCTTGTCTTTTCATTGTTACAATTGTGCAGAGGAACATAAAAAATATTCCTGTGAATTATCAGCATGCCAAAAGTATTATTTATGCTTTTGATGATCAGGGCCAGTTACCTTCAGGTTAGTCAATTCTTTCGTTAACAACTGGTTTCTTGACCCAAGAAGTAAGAAATGACTTGATACCAGCAACAGCTTTAACGTACAATAGGACTTTTATGCATGCTCTGACAGAAATGTCTTTTCCCACCTAAAAAGTACAACTTGTAGACCTGTAAAGACTAGAAGCTCAGAGATAAAAATCATGAAATTCTCAAGTGGGTTGTTCCTAATTACTTCCATTTATTGCTTACCAACCTCACCCAATGTAAATATTTTAACAATATAGAGCCTGTCACTATACATCATCTCCAAGATGGTTTCTCAGTTATGTCTTCAAAATGTTCTACGGCTCAACTAGAACAATAGGTAGTAGGTGAGAGGCTAGATGGATTTCACAGACATATAGCCAGAGCCACCCACTTTTTCTTTAAAGTCAGCTCTTGGAACAATGGGCTATTCAGGAAGATGATGTGTTGATTCACTAAATATTTAGACAGGCTTTCAGTGTAAGCCCTCAAACAGTGGTGCTAGTTGAGGTGCTAAGGCCAAGAAAGACAAATAGATACTTGAATTTATTTCAGATAAAATGAAATGCTGCTCATTCTAGGGTAGAAAGAATTCAATGTGACTAACTTGATTCTAAGTCCTTATTTGTTGGTAGGTTAGTGACTGATTCAGCATTGATGAGAGGAACCCCATACAGTTACACATGTGCAGAGGCTCCATTTCGGCCACCAAAACTAGTCCATTAGTTAGCTGACGCCAGTGTTAGGCTAAACAAAGAGTTGCCAGCTGATGTTCATTGTTAAAGTATTTTTACTCTCATTTTGTATACTGCCCCTGCCATAGTGGATGCTTTCTAACTGGTGTTAATATGCAACAGACACAGTTGCACGCTGTTTCTACCCTCATTTCCCTGGATATATGTCTCCTCTCCAAAGTGCTGTGACCTTTCAATATTTCTCTGTCTGGCCCATAAGAGCCAAGATATTTTCCATTGCTGCATTTGTATATATTTTCTTATCTCAGGCTACACTTCTAACCATGCAATATAGATGACCTGTTGCAATTCCTGGGAATCTGTTAATTGGGAAGACTTCTCACTGAGGTATTTTAGAATTGCCCCAAGATGAAGAGCAGCAATCCACTTTTGCAGTCACATACATACCAAACTGGCCCATCTGAAAACCAAACTTGAACTTCTCTCCTTCATCAAATAGATGTGGATGTAAGCATCAGGTGGTATAGATTCTGGTGCAACAGTGGTGAATGACATAGATTTCTGACTCACATATTTGTACAGTTGACTTGTGTCCTTGGCTTTACACTTGCCTTTGCTTCATGTCAGATAAAACAAAAACAGTATGGGAAATTTCTCTCAAAGACACCCAATTTTATGACCTGAAGATCTGAGCTTCTGTTGGAAAACTGTGGCAGCAGTCACTTGCTGTTCTATGGTCAAACATTATATCTGCTAAGATTAGCTAGCCATTAGGATATTTTTTCAAGACTAATATTATTTCCTGCTTTGGATCACATAGCAAAGCACCAGTGGCTTGTAAACTACACTGTAATTCTCAGATTGAATGGGATTTGCTATGAATGCTAGATATCATATTTTTCATATCAGCAACAGGTTTTGTGCTATAGGATTAACGAGTAATCTGCCCTGAATGGCAGCACTACAGGAACCACTGCACAGACCTGTGGCAGTGCTTGTACCTGCTGCATGCCCAACTCAGAGCTGGCACTGTTTCTTGTCAGTAATGTCAGTAATGGCTACCACAATATTCCGAAGTGAGATAGGGTGTGTCTGGAGTCCAGGAAGGTCTACCAGGCATTGTGCTTCCTTTTAGAGGTGGGGTATATGAAATGCAATAATTTGCCCTTTACTTTGGAAGCATGAAATATAAAAATTTGCATTTTATTCTGACATTCTCAGAACATAGAATTTCAAACAAAATTGCACTGATAAAGTGAACTCTTGTACTTTCATAGGACTTCTTTCTCCTGTCGTTAGGAGCTTATGGTTTGTAATGTCTTTAACAAGCTAGAACTTGCTCATCTATATCAATTAGCAAGATGTCACTGCTACAGTCAAGTGGACCAAGTATAATGGAAAAAGTTGCTTTGGACTATCTTATCACAGAGTGTGGAGAGACTCAATATAGCCCTGAAGCAAGAATGCAAATATGCACACTATCTTGCTTTCCACTAAAATGTGAAATTCTACTCCTTTATGTCCTTCTAGTGGTGGAAAACAATGTTTTGAACAGATTAATGGCCACATTATCTACCTAAGGACATAAAATCCTGCTATGTCAAGATTAAATTATAGCAAAATTATGTGGATATGTTTATAAAAACTAATTCCCTCCAAAACAGAATTAAAAGATTCTTAAACTTTTATGAAATAAATTACATAGAATCTATGATTAATCTTTACTAAACAAAAAAATCAACAAATATTGAAAATGCTTTCATCTGGAAAAGGAATTGGATTGATTCAGTGTAGGTATTAAGCATAGATCCAAGAATAATGTTCATATAGATGGATTTTATTTCAAAATGAGAAACAAGTTTGTGGCTGTTTTGCATAAAGATGGAATAGATGATGTGGAAGTAGATCATTCACAGATATAACATTTTTTAAGGAGAGTTTGACACTCTCATGCAGCTGTTAGTATTGGTACAAAATGTAAAATGATATTTTGTGTAAATGGCTTTTAAAGATAACTTCTATCACTGAGTGTTTTATAGTCCAATATAATCTGTAAGAGCAATAATAATTTTCAGATATACATTGACATGTTCATTCATGAAAATGTTATGTAGTAATAATTTCTTATTAAACTAGGGGTGAGATATTTTCTTTGCATTATCTTTTTATATAATTATAATAGACAAGTATACACTACTTCAGAAATGCATATTTTCAAGTACCAACGAGACTTAGGAATTTTAGTGTTAATATGTGAATGTGTTTGCCTTTATGAATGGTACAAATGTTGTATTTAAAATATAGAATTTCCTAACACAATATAAAAAAAGGTTGTCTTAAATAAAGTGTTTGGAACCTTTTGAATTAGTAACCTGTTAATGAAATTTTTCCTTGTTTTAATTTGGTGAAATTTTGTTAATGACAAGATAGCATGGTGAACTTGGTATAGGGTAAGTAAAATTTTTATCCTCCATTCACATTCTCCTCCTTATCACTGAACTCTGTTTGCACTCATGCAACAAAATATGACAGACTGGGTAGTTTACAAAGATCAAAAACTTATTTTTATATAGTTTTGAAGGGCTGGAAATTCAAGATCAAGACTAGCAAATTCAGTTGACCCGTGAGGGCCACCCATTGCTTCCTTGGTGCTGTTCATGGCTGCATCCTCCACAGGTGAAGGAAACTGTACCCTTACATTGTGAACAGGCAAGCTACCCAGAGACCAGGTTCGAGTCTTTTTTGCAAGGTCCTTAATACCATTTATGAGGGAGAAGGATGTTTAGAAGTTAATTACTTCTCAAGATCCCTCCACTTAATACCATCATTTTGGTCGTTAAGTTTCCAACCTGAATTTTAGAAAGGATACATTCAAACTACAGCACTATCGTCAGACTTTCAACTTGATTGGTTTGAGAACCACAAGGGTATGTCTAGGTAGACATACTAACTTTGCTTCATGACACCTTCTTTCGAAGCTATTCCCCTACTGTGCTTCACAAACATTATGCAGAGAGCAGAATTTCTCCACCATGCCCTTCTAACATGACGTTTATGCATTGAGCCCAACTTAATATGGACTGAATTCTACAAAACTGTGAGCCTAACTTAACTTTTACTCTTAATTTGGGAATATTAGACATTTTGCAGAAGCAACAGGAAAGCTGACTAAAGCAAGTATCATTCTTAAATTGTAACAGACAAATCCAGTATCTTAAAATTAATCAGTATATCTATTTTTAAAAAATTAAATCAATGAATTATTTGTAGCTACATATTTACACTTTCAATATAATAAATTCAGATGTTAGCATTAAAGAGACACCCTTTAAATTCTCAGATCTGAAACATATTACCTGAGTTACTTTTTGAAAGCTGCTTTACCCTTCTGAGGTTTGGTTGCACAAATTTTACATGGGAGTAATTTTTACCAAAAGTAGCTATAATATGACAGTTTTATAAACATCAAATTAGATAATAAAAGTAAAATATTTTAATGTGTCTAAAGCATATTATAGATAGTATAATGAGTAATTAACTTTAGCAGTAACAGTGTATTGTTATTAACAGAAAAACATTAATTGCTGAGTACATTGTAGTGTACTAAAATATTTTTTGTCTTGATTAAGGTACTTCAAATTTAGCCTAAAGAAGATGTCACCAACAAGTATGATTAGGAAGATTCAACTAGTGGACCAACTATTAAGTTTAATTTAATTTTCACTCTTGTTTACAGAGAAATGTCATGAAAAAGGATCAAGTAATCAATGAGATCCTATTAGCTGATACTTGCTTTGATTTTATTCTACTTATATACATGAAACTCTATGGTCAAAATTTGTTAATATCTCACAAGGCATCTATCATCTATAAGTTTTCCATTTTGATTATCACATTAATGTTTGAAATAGGTATAACATTCCAAAACTACAGTCATAAAATAACGGGATAGCCACATCTTTTACAAGTCATTCAGACAATGAGAAAATGGGTTCTGAACGCAGGTTTCCCTTGACTTTGTTCCTTATTAATTTCATTACCACTGTGTTGACTACATACATCCTCTTAGGGGTTTTCAAAGGATATCTCAAGGCATATTTACTCGTCTGGAGGTGAAATTGAAAATCCCAACTGACAAGATTACAAATAATTCACAGTATCAGAATTGTTAATGTAATTCATAGGCATATCAGACATAATTAATATGAAGACATTTTTGAGTTTTAAAAAAATGGATCGATATAATCAAAACTGAAATATTCAGACTGAATTACATATTGAATAAAGCAGTGAGGAGTGAGCAATGAATAGAAGATGATAGTGATTATACTGATGGTCTTAGGAAGTACAAAAGTTATAAAGATGCACTGCATGTGAATTTGATTTTGCCATTTGTTCTTAGTTACTGCCACTGTTACACCAACACTGTGACATATCTATTTATATGCAATAACTGCACTGATTTTCATTTGAAAAAATGTTATTTTCAAAGTACTAGGAGGCATTATGTAAAACTGTTAAGTCATATTCATTCTGATAGATGTGTGAGTACATACATCGGGATACTGATTATCTACAATATCAACTTTACGCACACGAAAGAGAGACAGACAGAGAAAGAAAGAGATCTAGATTATTTCTGCAAGACTTCTAGAAAAAAGAGAGCAGAAATGCATGAGATTTGAAATCTGAGAAGACTTACATTTATCTTATGAAGATGATCCAGAATAGATTTCAGGAAGTGTAGTTTCTTAATACAATTTGTTGAGCACATTATTAAATGGCTAGTTTTCAACCATCCAAGTGTTCAGGAAGGATTAGGAAGCAAGGATGCCTCACTCAATGATATTTTTAGCCTTTTTTAAAGGTTGTCATTAAAAATTTGAAAGGTTTTTATGCAGTGAGTTTAAAGTCCTTTTGTGTTAGTTTCACAATAAGAAAGAAAAATAATTTAAATTCTCATGAAATAGTAATGTTTGAAATGTTTTCATTTCCTTTTGATAGTTGCTTTCAGAGATAAATACAGTATGCTTATATTGCACAAAATTAAATACATTCCTTGCTTTAGCTGTTAAGTGCTTAACATAATTATGCTAATTAAAACTTTATTGTCAGATTTTCTGTAGAGGTCATCCTTTCTAGTATCTGAACTGCTACTTTTGCTGCACATGATGCTGCTAACTTTTTAAATTTTTAACAGGAAAGTAAATATTCTGCAATTGTAATAACAATGATGATTTCTCTCACTGTATCTTTGCCTTTTCAACTTTATTTTATGAAGCTGATGCCTCACTCCTGTTTGATATTTTCTTCATTTGATTCTTCTAACTTCCTTTAAATGATTAGTCACTGTATTAAAGGTCTTTTCTTCCTTCTTCTTACCTTTTCGAAATTGAGCACATTTTCCAGTTCTATTATATATCCACACTAACTTTCTTGGGTTCTCAGTCTGTCTTACGGTTGTAAGGTCTCTAGTCACTGTCACATTTATATCACCAAGTTAGAATCTACAAACACCCACATGTTCCAGATGCCACAGTTTTATATCCTAATGCTTAGTCAATCTTTTACACTATTAACTGTATCAGTTCCATAATTCCAAAACCAAGTACTTGATTTTCTTTGAAACTGTTTCCCTAAGACTTTCTATCTAAAAACACAGATCCAGCTTGGCAAGTGCTTGGACCAAAACCCTGGAGTAGTGGGCTCTTTCATGTTTCACATTCATTCCACCAACTATTCTGTGTGGTTTTATGAAAAGAACATTATAAAAATATTCTAACCATTTTTCTTCATCTATATTACTATTAGCCTGATGCAAGACACCCTGATATCTTTATCCCTTCTTGTTTTTGTATAATTTATTTTCATTACAACTGCCAAGATGATCTTCTAAGAGTAAGCCAGATCATGTTAGTCTCCACTCAGGTTCCTTGAGTGGCTCTGTCTTAGACTAAGTGGCAAAATCTATACCATAGATTCTAATACTTGATGTGAGCCTTCGTTCCATGTACCTAGGTGGTAGCTCACTATTCATTACCTCCCCACACACTATCTTGCTTTTCTTTTTAACCAAGCGCATTTACACTGAGCTACATCACTGGTTCATTTGTGTTTCTTTTATTTTGCTTTCAATTTTAAGACAGGATGGTCTTGGTAAACTACTAACTTGCACAAGCCACTCTCAAACTTATGATCCTCCTGCCTTAGCTTCCCCGTGTTGAGATTACAGGTGTGTGACACCACACCCATCTTTTCCTCCCCTTTCTGTGCACTCCATTCCATTCCAGACCAGTGATATCCTAAACTGTTCTTTAAAATCCCAGACAAATTTCTACTTCAAGGCTTCTCACTTGTTATTCCTCTTACTTGGAATTCCATTCTTGTAATATGCAAGGATCATTCCTTGCTTGCTTCGAATGTATTTTCAACTGTCACCTAATCAAGTAAAGAAATTCCCAGTTTCCTTGCTTTGAAATTACACTGGTCTACATCCTGACATGCCTGATTCCCTTCTCTCTCTTTCTGTCCATCTCTTTGTCTCTGTCTTTCTTTCTCTCTCTCTCTCCCTCTCTACCAAGTTTCTTTACACTTGACCTTCATTTTTGATCATCCCAAAGCAAGAATTTTTCCTGTAGTGCTCTCATTACCTGTATTTCCTGCATCATTTAAAAAATTTAAATAAATGCTTTTTATCAGTCTCTAATATAGCAAATTTTAATATTTTTACTTTGTTTCCTGTACATAATATTCTGTCAGAATAATTGTGACCATCCAAAACATAATATGTATATGACATTCTTTTTTTTCCCTTCTGAAAAAAAAGACAAAGAAAAGTCATATTCTTAAGCATGTTTCATGTTCTGTTGGCTTCAGTTATTAATTGTACTTTTAAAAATTTTAATGATGTCTAATATTGAGTTATTATAAACACATCTGTTTTAATTTATCTTTTTAATTATATTGTTTAAGAATTTCTGTTTCTGGTATCTTGTGTTATAAACATCTGTCCTTCAAATTTAACACTAACTTTATAATCACTTATTTCATCATCCCGAAATAATCTTACTGAAACAAATGGATGTAGTTTACTTCTTCAACCCAAATATATTAAATTCATAAGTTACAAGTATTTTGAGAGAATAAGAAAAATATATAATCTAACATATAAATTTCATGTGTGAGATATATAT
>RJWT010044457.1:0-11782 GCA_004365215.1 Cuniculus paca
GGGAAAGCAGCTTCCCAGGACCCCCCAGGAGAGCAGATCGTCCTGAGCCCCTACTCCCTGAGCACCACCTCCTGTGGGGATGGATTTCGGCTCTCGTCCTGCACAGTACTTAGGAGGCTGAACACCGTTTCTCAAACCTGAGATTTCACACTTGTCTGTAAATACCTTTCTTTATCGATTCACGAGTCTGCACAGAGCTGGGAGGCAGCAGGACTCACATTCATCTCACTCACTTTCAAGAAGCACCAGAGGAAGGAGAGTTGGCTGCAAGTCAGTCCCACTGTGACCAGGAAGTCCTAGTATTTTTGTACTTTGAAATGTTCACCTACAACATAATAAAACAGCCAAGATTGCTCAGGCTTGCTTTTCCTCTCCTTTCTATTTCAGTTTTCCTGCCTAAAACCTTGTTGCTATTAATTTTGAGATCGTGTTTTCTCAACTGTCCCCTCTGCCTCTCCCCAAGACGTGGGCTTGGGGACTGTGGAACCCGAGCCTCCTCCACGGGCCAGGGCCACCCTGTTTCCCCGTCGCAGCCTGGACTGCCCCTGCCATCCTTCCTCGTAAACAGCCAGTGTCCACTGCCTTCAAAAGCATCCATCTATTGCCTGTTCCTCAGTCAGTTCCTGGAGGAAGTCGGTTCACATCCCACTTCAGAGAACAGAGTCAGGAGTGAACATTTTCTCTGGACTACAGTCTTCACATGAATCTCACATATTCTCTGAGGAGTCCCCATCATCATACCCAGAAAAATAGCACGTTGTGGTTTAAAAGAGAGCTGGATCTTTTACACTTAAAATCTGCTGGGGCCAGGTTGCCTCTGCTTCCAAACTGGGGCCCGGGAGGCTTCTACAGCACCCAGCTGACGGAACCAATGCCCGGAGTATCTGGAAGCTCTTGTTTGTTCTGTCCCCACCCCAACTGCAGCCAGCTCTGGGCGCCAGTTCTGGGCTAGGCTGCCTGGAGAGTGGACTTCGCCCAGCCTAAAGGACTCTTGGGGGAGCGGGTTTTCTTGGGCTCAGCCCAGGCCGGGACATCACAGAGCACTCTGGATTATTCTGACATGCTCCAAAGCAGCCAGGACCACAGTGTGGAGAGGCCTGGCTGCTGGGCCTTCACCCATGTCCTCCAAGTTCGCCTCTGGGTAGGGGGAGGCCCGTGCCCCTTGCTACTGCACAGAAGAACCCAGGAGCCTAAAAGTGGGGTCAGAGTCCCACAGAGCAACCCCATCAGCAGCTTGGAGGTGCCCCCAGAACAGGCCCAGTAATCCATCCAGCACTGATTCTGACAGGAGCCTGTGCAGAGTCCACACCTTGGCCCCAGTCAGCACGAACAGGTGGGGTAGGGCAGAGATGCCTGGTGCCGAGCAGGCCTGTATCCTGAGACTGGCTCCAGCCGTCTTTCCCAGAGCTTGCACTCCTTATCTCCAGCCATTTATCCTGAAAGTGGCAAATGTCCAAATCTGAGCCTGGATAAAGCCCTGGTACACTGCATTTTCTAAGAAGAGAGTTATAAAAACTGGTCTCCTCTGCCCTCGCCCTATTGCAGGAGCTGCTACCTCTTATGAGGTAGGTCTTGAAGTTGCCCTTACTCTGTCCTTTGCGTTTCTTTCTCCTGATAAGCATACATGTTTATTATAACAGTGGTCTGTTGTAAAACCCTAACTGAAGAAAGCCCTGCCCTTTTCCCAGCCACACCTGCCTTAGTCCTTGGGCAAACATCTTTGTACTGTTAAAGACACATTCAGACAGGATTTTTAAGTGCAGATCTATTTTTGTTACTTTTTGCAGGTTATTGTCCTCTTTATGTAGCACTGAATTTGTAAAGTATATTTTTAGAAAACTCATTTTTCTACTAAGGGAAACAGTTTACTTTAGAAAGACTGCAACAGAAGTAAAATTTGAAGTTGAAATCTTTGCTTACAAAAGTTAAATTGAAGCAAGAGAAGTCTCTTCTCTCTTAGGGAAAGATATGACCTCACTGCAGAGCTATGCTAGGTCACTGCCATATGAATAGAAGAATGTTTGTGAAGGGAGAAAAGAAGAAATGACATGCTAGCTTAGCATTGGCCTGAGGTGGTCCTGTTGTCTGTCTGGGACAATGTTAGTGTGTAAGGGTTGCTGTAAGAAGAAGTCAAACGCATGCTGTCCTCTGATCCTTTGACAGTATAACCTTGTAAATACAAGAAAAGCAATAACATAGCACTTTGTTGGTGTATCTATACTAATCAGATTGAATGCAAATTGTTTTGCTTTACTTTTGCATTTACAACTTGTATTCATTGACCAGTACAGACTAGAAGTATCTGGAGACCATAATCATGTTATACATGGATGCACTGCCGTGTGCACACCTGAAACCTGCCAACCGGATGACTCAGTCCAAGCTGACTGCTGGAGAGTAGGCTCTCGGCTGGCTACTCCTCAGTTCCCTGAGTGGTCCCCGAGACCAGATGCACGCAGAGACCTCAGGTATGGACCTAGGCCTCTGTCCTGAGTAAAGTTCCCAAGGCCACTGCAGTGCTTAGCCAATGCTGAGACCCACCAGCGGGGACCAACCCAGGGTCCCTGCAGAGTGGGTGACTCCCACACTCTGAGATGTCTGCCACAAAGGTGTCTGCATTGTCCCTGGGCATCAGGAAGCTGGACAGAGTTCCCAAGTGCAGGAGGGAAAAGTGGCCTCCCCCCAGATGGAAAGCAGAGAAGAGCAAGATGATACCTGTTGGGCATTTCCTAGGCTCACTCTGTCTACTAAAGGTGCACTGACAGAGAAATAAAGCCAGTAGGCACTCCTGCTGCCGGTACAACCCACATTACTGCTCTCCCTCTAGCAACCTAGTAATCTTTATCCCCCAGGGTGAAAGAAAACCTCCATGTGTCCATTATGAAGGGCAGACTTCAAAGATTGATAAATAGTTGTGCGACTTTTGTAGAACAAGAATCTTCTCGTGTTGAGAAACATGTTGTATACTTTGGTCATAAACTATACCTGGAATAAAAACAGAAGCCACTAACTGAGCTTTTCTTCCATACGCACATGAGAATCTCAGTGAGCCCTCTGAGCTCAAAGCTGTCCTGCCAGAGTCACTAGGGATCCCCACATCTCACACTGCAGACAAAATACAAGAGAAAACTTAAATGCATACATTTTTAGAGGCATTTGCTTATTCAAAATAAAATTTCTATTGATGTGATTTGACTATGAAGTAATCTTGAGGTATAACAATCTCTTACAAATAAAAAGATTCTGTGGGTCTGACAGCTGGTTTTAGAGATGATCTTGCGAATGATTAACACAAGTAGCAATAACTGTACATAAGCAACATTCAAGCAATAGTTTTGTAGCTTCTTGATGTAGCACATTTTAACCTTATAAAGTTTTGCAATGATGAATGCAGTATTTGTACAAATGGAAAGCAAGATTCTCTTTTATATGGTTTATACTATTGATCAGAACATGTTGACTGTATATTGAGTATTAAAAAATTAGATGTATGTTATTCATTGTTCTTTATTCCTAAGTACCTCCCAATAACATTGTATTCTTTGTTAACAGCACAGTGTTGATTTTAGTTCTCATTCACATTTGGCTGTAGACGTTCTTTCTTAACAACACTTTGCTTGCTAATTTATTGTAATACCAGAGAATGAACCTATGGTCTCCACACTGAGCGACATTCTCAGCTCCTTGCTGAGCCACTCAGTTGCCTCAGTTGGGCTTAAAGTTGATATCTTCCTGCCTCATCCTTGCAGGGTACTGAGATTACAGGTGTGAGCTACCATGCCCAGAACTTATTTATTTTCCTAGTGCTGAGGGCCTCAGACATGCTAGGTGAACGCTGTACCACGGAGCCAAGTCCTCATCCCCCACTGGCACTTTTTAAAAAGCTAATTAATAATCTTTATTTTGAGAGCAGCTTAGCAGCGTCACAGCCAAATGGAACAGACAACACAGGGAGCTCCCACACCCTTTGAGTCCCCACTGCACCCAAGCACAGCCCCACTGTTGCTGTTCTGACCACAGAAGCCAGTCACTTTCTGAGGTATGGGGCACAGGACTGCAGTGTCACTGTGTCCCTTTGGAAATCAGGCGCTTTCCACCATGGCTCCCCAGGCCCCATGCAGAATGGGTGCTGGGCTCCCTGCCCCATCCCTGCCCTTCCGGGGATTCTTCATGCCCCTTCCTGGGCGAGAGTAATTGTAACTGCGCTCTGGGAGTCTGAGGCGGGAAGATCGCACTTTGAGTCCAGCCTGGACAACTCAAGAAGACCCTGTCTCAAAATTAAAATTTTAAAGAAAGGACTGAGGATGTAGCTCATTGTGAAGATGCTGGGTTTAATCCTCAAGACCCCAAAACAACCACAAAAGATATCTCTATTATCTGGGAAGATAAAAGATTTCCCAAGGCAGGGGCATCTAAGGAAGAGAACGGAATTTCCCTTTCTGTTTTGCCTTGGGTCCAGACTCAGCCACCTCTGGTGAGACAAGTCCAGCCCCTGGGCCCTTCTACCCCTCCCCAAAGCTCCGAGAGTTCCTTGGTTCTGCTCTGGTTACAGAAACAGTGGACAACTATACAAGGCACTGGTGAGCTGTCTCCAGGGCACCCACCCTCTGCTCCCACAGTAGCCAGAAGCCTGGAGACTCAAGGCCCCAGGCCTGCCGCCTGATCCTTTGTTCTCCCTGGCCACTGGCTGGAAGGCAGTCCCTAGGCACTGAAGGAAGCTAAAGTGTGCATTTGACCCATGCCTGAAAGCTAGCCCTGCAAGCCACTGGCCAACTCCACACAGGACAGATGAGCCCATAGGCCCAGCCCTTTGCTCTGAAGGAGGCTCAGTCTGCACAGCGACAGCCACTGCCCTCCCTGGGCTTGGGGTCCCAGCCTCCGGGCAACAACCCCCAGGTCTGCCTCCCAGCATACAGCAGGGACAGTCCTGTGTGAGTATTCTGTCTTCCTCGCCCACCCCAGGGAAGGCTGTGGCAAAGGACGGACACCCAGAGAATAGGGGCCTCTTCCAGCCAGCAGGCCCCTTGGCCAGGAATGAGAAGGGCACTGGCCCAGCAAATGGGGTCTGACCACCCAGTGGAAATGGGCCAACACCCCCAGGTCTGAGGACCAGCAGGCACCCTGAATGTACAATCCCTCCTTTCTTCGAGCCAGTGGTCCCATTTCAAATGCCAATGACATAGCCTGGCATGTCAGTGCGTGCCTCTAAGAGGCTGAGGCAGGAGGTTTGCAAGTTTGAACTCAGCCTAGGTGACTTAGTGACTGTTATGGTTTGTGTCTAGGTGGCCCCCCAAGCCTCATGCAGTCATGGAGGCTGCTGAATCTAGCACTGACATTAGCAGTGTGAGTGCTGCACCCACCTAGGGGCAGAGCCAGAATGCAATATAAGGGAGGGAAGAAGGTGTGTTTTTCTCCTTTTGCCCTGTTCACTCTTACCGCTTGTGGGCAGCCATGAATGGCTGCCCCTCAGTCATGCTACCCTGCCTTGGAGCCTGCTAGGTATGGACAGAAACCTCCAAAAACTGTAAGAAATAACCCTTTCCTTCCTTCATGCTGGGTGTCAGGTATTTTGTCTCAACAATGAGAGAAAAGTAACCAAGACAGTGTGACACACTGAGATTCTGTGTCAAAATTTAAAAATAAATCAAAAGGACTGGAGATGTAGCTCAGTGTAAAGGCCATGGCTTCAGTCTCCAGTACTGATAAAGAACGAAAACCTCAGCACCTCCAGTGCTACTGCCCCTGTGGAAGTGGGGGTCGGAGAAGGGAGAATCACCCCCTCTCTCCTCCAGAAGGGGTAACAGAGGCCTGCGTCTCACATCATCCCTCCTCCTCCTAAACTCTCTCCTGCAGCCTTTCTCTGCTGCATTACTTCACCTTTCAGGAGACATGGGGTGAGGACCAGCAATGGCATCTAAAGTTAGGACAAAGCTTCTCACACTGTTAGAGTGCAGAAGCGCAACAAGCTTCACACTTCTGGAAGAGGCACACGGTGTTTGATAAAATGCAGTTGCACTGCTGTTAAAGTCTCTTCATAGCCTGGAACAGCTGGTAGTACATTTAATGAAATAAACACATCTACCAAAAGGTTACTAAGAAACAGCAAACTTAAGGGTGTGACAACAAGACAAGAACAAGAGAAAGGTTACTGTCATCATTCCTATTGTTTAACATGTTTCTGAAGTACTGTTTGGAGACAAGTGTGTGTGCCAGCCCTCTGTCACTCTGACAAATACCCCACACAAATCCACCTCCATGGGAAAGATCTTTGGCTTACAGTTTCAGAGGCTGCAGTTCGTGGTAGCTCAGTCCCTCGCTCTGGGGTGAGGCAGCTTGTCATTGCTGAAGCTCAAGGCAGTGCAAAACCACTGAATCTAGACCAGGAAGCAAATGGAGAAGAAGCTAGGGTCCCACCATTCCTTCCAGGGAGACAGGCCCAGACCCAGGACTGCCACTGGACCCCCACTAGGTTCACCTGTTCTCAGCAGCATTGGCCAGGGGCCAACACAGGAACCTTCTAAGGACACTAGCTCTACTGCAGCACAAGGACAGCTGCATTGTTTAAATGGGATCCATCTCATCTTGGAACACAGTGAGTGCAGCCACACCCCATACCCAGGGCCAGAATCAGGCAGCAGCCTGGCCTCACACCGGAGTTTTGTCAGCACACAGACTTACGTCTGCATGTCTTGGCCTGGCTGCGTTTGCACTGCAGGCAGAGGTGGGCAGCAGCAACAGAAATCCTGAGGTCTGGAAAGCTAAGATGTGCCCTGCCCAGCTCTTCACAAACTTGCCAACCCAAACCAACTGGCCAGAAAAAGTTAAAATATATAAAATAATCAATAGGGCAAGATACGTAAATGGGACAGATAGCTTTCCTACTTACTGTCATCATGGACTAAACACGATAATGAATGCCATTTAAAATCGCAACTGCAATGACAAGATTGGTCAGAATAAACTTAAATATGCATGAACAATGTGAAAACAATAACTATAAAGCTTTGTCAAAGTATAAAAGAAGACTTTAAGATAGGTTACATTCATGGATATGAGATATTATGAATATGCCAATTCTTCCTCATTATTACATAAGTTCAGTGTTATGCAAATGAAAATTTCAATGGCTATTTTGGGAAATGGGTTTTAAACCTTGGAATCTAGAACAGAAAATGCACCACAGTAGCCAGCAACATTTGGAAAACAATTGAGTAGTGATAGCAATGGCATAAAAATACACACTAAAACTATAATAATTAAAGCTGTGCAATGCCAATGTAATCAAAGAAGTAATGAATGGAAAAATTTAGAAATTTGGAAAAGAACATGTGTACATGGAAATGTAGTGTGTGACAAAAATAATATTCCAGATGGCAGGGGAATGAAAGACTATCCAATGCATGGTTTTGTAGAAAGCTTTCATGCACTTGAAACAGAAGTCTGCTTTATACCTTATTCAAAACAAACTCCAGATGGACTAAATATCTAAACATGAAAACATACTGAAAACAAAGTATTAGACAGAATGTGTGAGTGTTATTGTTCTTAAGATGGGAAGGTCACCCAAATGGTACCACAACTCTAGAGGCATAAAGAAAATGACAACATGGCCATCCAGGCTTTTGTTTTTGTTTTTGTTTTTAGTTTTTAGAGAAAAAAATAACTCAGTAGAAAAAATAAATATTACAAAAAGGTTTGCCTTATACCAACATTAATGTCTATAAGGGTGACGAATTCTAATGAATCCATAATAGAAGTTTAAACACCCTCACAAAAACCTTGACAGGGTATAAGTGGATGATTCATGGAAAAAATGCAAATGAATAGAAACACTAATGAGTATATATTCAACTTCAATGACAACAAAAAGAATGCCACCCAAAACAAAATGATAGTCCTTTGGTCACATATTTTGATGAGAATATCAATTGTTATAAATACTTAGGAGGACAACTAAAATTTTAAAGGTATATGTAACCCCATCCATTTTTTTTTCCAGTGCTGAGGATTGAACCCAGGGCCTTCATACTGAACTATATCCTGAAATTTTATTTATTTATTTAATTTTGAAAAAGATTCTCACTAAACTGTCCAGACTGAACTTGAGTTTGTCATCTTGCCTCAGCCTCCAAAAAGTGCTGGGATTATAGATGTTTTCCATCATGCCAGCTGGTATTTATCCTTTGATGTGACAATTGTGTTTATAGAAATAAAGTCTATTGAAATATTCAAGCAACTATACAAAGATAGATAAATGAGAACATTCACTGAAATTGTGTAAATACTACTTGAAGGATTATTTGTAATGGAGAAAAAAGGGAATGTTTTAATGTTCAAAAGAGATTATTAAATCATGGAGCCTTGTCTTAGTTACCTTTCTTACTGCTGAGTTAACATAACTGACACCCAAGGTTAAAGACGGAAAAGTTTATTTAGCTCACAGTTTGTGGAGGTTTCAGTCCATAATCTGCTGGCTCCAAGGCAGGGTGGCACGGCAGAGGCTAACAGCTCAGGGCAGTGAAAGACAGCAAAAGCGACAAGCCAGGAGAGACAAGCCTCTTTCTGCCCCTTACATTGTATCTGGTCTACTGGGTTAGGGCAGTCCCAATCTAATCAGTTGGCTAATCCAGCAATCACCCACCCTTAATCCCAGTATCCTTAATCCTAGCAGTGAACTATGTATCAATCACAAACTCTAAATTCAGCCACCTCCAAAAAAGTCCCATCTAAAACTGCATGACGGTATGGGGGAACATCTAGACACAAACCTTATGGTCTCAAATTCTGTATAGTTGTTGGATAGATTGGATAAATCTATATGTCAGAGACCCATCCCCACACTATAGTGTGTGTGTGTGTGTGTGTGTGCGCGCGTGTGCACACATGCTCGTGCATGCGCTCGTGTGTGTTTTGCTTTGTTTCGTTGTGCTGGGGATGAAATCCAGAGCTTGTGCACCCTGAGTACACCAGTTCTTGGCGTGTTTGTGATGAGCCCAGGCACAGATGACAGATCCCCTCTGGACTCAGACTGTAGGAGCCAATCTGCCTGCCCTGACAAAGAGCCATGGCCAGCATGGCTTCTGTGGCTAGAGTTTCTTTCCCACAGTCCTGGAGGCCAGAAGCCCAAGACCCGGGTAGGTCTGACTCACTTCCAGGGTGGCCCCTCCTGTGCCCTACTGTTTCTACTCCTGGCCACTCTGTGCCCGAGTTGGGGGACAGGGCAAGTGAGTGTGAGTGCTCCACTGTCTCTCTTATGGGGACCAAAACCCTGTTCGAAGTTTCCACACTTGACCTCATCACTTGACCTTTCACAGAGGCCCCATCACCTCATCATTGGTGCTGATGATTTCAATATGAACTCAGGGAGACACATTCAAGTCACAGTTTCTTAATGGTGCAGGAAACTAGGGAGAATTGGAGGACTATAATAAAACAGGCGTGGACTGCCACATTATTTAGTGATACCCAAGTGTCGCATGGAATTTCTGTTTAGATCTTATTTCTTTAAGTAAAATACTCATCCGAGTGTTGACTGTTATGGGTCAAGGTTTGCATACGTCAGACTTTAAAACAGGAGAAACAAAATTGTAAAACATATTGGCTCCAAGCACCTGCAACCTTGAGATCTGGAATGGGCTTTTACACTGAGTTTGAGCAAGAGAATGTTTAGGAAGAATAGACAGTAGTGACGTTGTTATTTTCTACAAGGCTTCGCTTTCTCCAGGAAGCCTACCTGACAATGGCTTGCCGGCATCTCAGGTAGCTCCAGCCCTCAGCCAACTTATCAACTCAGAAGTCAGTAAAGTTCTAATTAGAACAGTGTAAGGGTTAACAAAAGAAGTCATAAAAATTGATAATGCCTATTGATTTTTAAATGCAGAGCAGACACTGTAAAGAGTGAACTGCTAAGAGACCCCAGAGATTACTGACGCAGAAACAGTGTCACTGTTATTTTGGACACATTGTTACAGATCTCCCGCATCAGTGTTTCATCTTTAAACAATTGTCCCTGTGATTAGCCTATGGAGAAACAGCTAAGGTGATACTTCACTACTATTTTGGACACAGCGTTCCCCTCACCAGATGTTCCTCTTTCTGCACATGTCACTGCTCCAAAGTCTATGTAGCCAGGATATTTCCTGGGGATCAGGTACCAGCTTGTCTGGGCTCCAAACACAAATTGTAACCACTCAACCCTGGGGCAGGAAGAGCTCCAGCCTCCCTGAGCGAATGCAGACCCACAAAGTGTCAAACCAGCACACAGTGGTGGAGACCTTGGTTTCCTTCGACAGATGCTGATTGACCTGCTCCGGGCAGAGCCCTGTGCTCCACCCCAGGTAACTAGCCGGTCCATAGTTCAAAGCAGACAAGCTCTGCACACACACACACACACACACACACACACACACACACACCAGAAAGCTGGTGAGGTGCCCAGTTATGGACACCGGTGTTCTCCTTTTCCAGAGGAGGGTTCAGGCTCCTGGTGCAGCTGGACAAAGTCATATAAACCACGTCAGTGAGGGGGAGCAGAAGGAGATCTTCTTTCCACATTAAAGACTAAGCGAAAAAACTAACCTGCAATCCGAGACTTTATTCTCCGGTTAAGAAAGTACAGATCAAACACGGAAGACACAGGAACAAACCACACTTTGAAAAAATAACAGTATCTCCCTGGAGACATTCTTGCAAAGTCAAACCATGGGGCCAGTTAAAAGAGTGGTAGTTGCTTGGAGCTGGAAGACAAAGGAGGAGGAGGGGGCAGAACAGAGAATACAGGACGGAAAAGTATGCCAGATGCCATGGATGGTGCGTGCCTGTCCTTTGCATCTGTCCCAACCACCGTACCAGAGAGAGCCTCCCGTCAGCTGTGGGTCTGGATGATGATGATGTGTCAAGGTGGATTCATCCTTTGCACCGTACAAAGAGGTGGGGAAGTTCCTAATGGGAGTGGCTTCTGAGTGGGCAGAACTGTATGAGGAATTTCTGTGCTTTCCTCTCAATTTTACTGTGACTCTAAAGTCACTCTGTTAAGGTTTGCATCTAACATGACTCTACCCTGGAAGCCTCAAGTGTTTGGATCCTGGGGCTCACAGCCAACTTGCTGTTGGGGGCTGGAGTCGGGGCAGGGTGTATCCTGGAAGGTGCAGCTCCCTCCCTGGGTCCTAGGTTCCCTAGCCTCTCTCCATGGTGTGAGCAGCTCTCCTCCACCAGACCCTTTCTTCCACCATGCTGCTCTTCCTGGAGCCAGCCGACAAGAGCCAAAATAATCTCTCCTTAAACTGTGGGGTCCCACACTGTCTCAGCAAGGAGGAGCATGACTATGAAACACTCTTTAAAAAGCCTTGTTCAAGCCAAACATGGTGCTTCATGCCTGTAATCCCAGCACTGGGGAGGCTGAGGCAGGAGGATCATTGCAAGTTTGAGACCAGCCTGGGCTACAAAGCGAGCTCAAGGCCAGCCCGAACAGCATAGCGAGATTCTGTCTCAAAAAACTAAGAAAAAAAAAACAAACCCTTATTCAACAAATAAATAAATAGCCTACTTTAAAAGTCTCCACCTCCTCTCTCCCCCACTTCTACTGTCATCTCCGTTGTAGGCTAACATAATAGAAAAACTACCGAACCCTGTCTGTACCTCCCCACTCCCTTGCTTGTGAGGCTATCCCCCCCTTGAGAATGTAACTTAGTTCCGTATTCTCAGTCCTGTTCAGTGCACCGTGCCCCAGCAGGTATGCCAACCAGGATGTTATAGATGTATGTGTAATTGTAATCATTGTCAA
>RJWT010044458.1:0-11782 GCA_004365215.1 Cuniculus paca
CCTATTATCTTGCTTTGAAGCCCTGTATTGCTTTACTTGTTTTCTTTTGATTGATTTTATTCTATTTTGTTTTGTTTGATTTTATTATGTGTGAAGGTACAAGAAGCTACTTTGAAGATTACAAGATGCATCATGGTAGCCACTGTTGTATTCCCATTGTCATGTTTTGAAGTCCCATATTGCTTTCATTATTTTGTTTTGATTGGTTTTATTCTGTTCTGTTTTATTTGCTTTTATTGTACCTGAGAGTATGGGTAGTTATTTTGAAGATAACAAGAGGCATTAGGGTAGCCATCGTTGATTCCCTTTTATATTGTTTTGAAGTCTTGTATCATGTTCACTGTTTTGTTTTAATTGACTATTCTATTTTGTTTTGTCTGATTTTATTATGTCTGATGATATAAGCATCTACTTTGAAGATAACAAGATGCATTATGGTAGCCACTGTTATATTCCAACTGTATTGCTTTGAAGTCCTATATTGCTTTCATTGTTTTGTTCTGATTGGTTTTATTCTGTTCTGTTTTGATTGATTTTATTATGCCTGATGGTGTGGGAAGTTACTATGAAGATAGCAAGAGGCAACATGGTAGCCATTGTTGGTTTATCTTTATCTTGTTTTGAAGTCTTACATCACGTTCATTGTTTTGTTTTGATTGACTCTATCCTGTTTTATTTTTTTTCCAGTTTTATTCTCTTCAAAATAAAAATAAATTTTAAAAAAAGTGTCTTACTTTCCCATATTTTGACACAATATGCAACATTCACACTTTAAAAGAGGAATAGTGTATTTTGGCTCATAGTTTGTAGAGGTTTCAGGGTGGCTCTAGGACTAGGTTGGCTGGCTCCAAGGCAGGACAGCATGGCAGGGAGGAGAAACAGCTTGAGGCATGGTGTCAGGAAGCAGCAATAAAGAGAGGAGGAAGAAAGGTATGTTTTCCCAGGCCAGAGCCCCCGTGACCTACCTCCTCAGACTAGGCTTCACATCCCAACATCACATTTAGCTGTAAATTCATCGGTGGACTAATTCACTGATGAGTAACACACCCTCATGATTCAGTCACCTCCCCCAAACCCCACCTATGAATATATGAGGCTTTGGGGGAAACATCTATATATACAGATATAATCTGTAACACAATAAAACTATGAATTGTTTTGTATTTTGAACACTTGAAATAATATTTTCTGTTCTTCCTTTCATTCTGTAGCCAGTAGAATATCTGCTCCCCATGAGCTACTTTTTACTTATGCTCTCTCAAGTCTCTTGTCTGTGGTCACCATTTGGTCTTGTCACTGCTAAGCTCATTAACATCCTGGTAGTAAAGAATCAAATAGAAACAAAAATCAAAAGGGTGAAGAAAGGGATCCCAAAGACAGCCCTGTAGCCATGAGTCCTGGGTTCATTGCCTGTCAGAGTCACCGCTTCTGGATTAGACTAGAACTTACCTGTGAGTATGATTATGAGTAAGTTGATGAGAATAATACTTTGTATCCTGTTTAACATACAACAAATGCTCAATTTTAGTTATGAATATCATTATAGTGTTATACTATTACATTACATAACATCACGTTGTGTCACATCATATCATGTTACATCATATCAATCAACATGTTATATGTATAATTATGTAGCAGTATTAAATAGTGTAGTATTACATATATATAGCAATATTATATATAGGCAGTAGTGTATTGACTGTGACCTTGTTAAACCAGTGTACGTGGATACACTGACCAAAGTCATATCCTCCATAGATTTCTCTTCCAAACAATTCCTTAACTTTCTGTCCCAGATCAGACTGCATTTTACAGATCTCTTATGTGCATTCTGAAAGCAGAACACAATGTCTGCTTGTTTTTCCTCTGAAACAACCTTCAGTCACACCTGTGCATGGCCATCCTACTCTTCCTTAAATGTGTCCCCCTTCTCATTCTGAAGAGGCCATCTGAGTTCAGAGTCCTGAGGTAAACTTTGCATTTCAGACAGAAAATCACTTTAAATCTCCTTTTTTGACCTGAATTTCACCCTTCCTCTCCAACATTCCAAACACCGATTCACCTAAACAAGCTAAGTATTACAGTTGATTAGAATTATGAAAATTTAATGTCATTAGAGCTCAAGGACAGGGCTAGAATTGAGTGTGACAGCCTCTTTCCCTACACTGAGTCTGTCAAGTCCAGTGCAATGTCAAAAAAAGGTCAAGGTTTTCTAGTAACCTTGGGCTCCTGGATTTCAGGAAGAGATGTGGAATTTCTACTTCTTAGAAGAAATAGGTACAGTGACACACAATTCTATGTGTATTATGTGGCAAGCATTTTTTGTTAATTTCTATTCTCCTTTTTCATCTCCTTTAGATTACAGGATCTCCATTTTGGGGGACATCGAAACATGCTCGAGAGGCATGGAGCCTCTCCCCAGCCTCAGAAGATGAAGCATAGTGAACTTATGCCAAGTATGGGATCCCCATTCCCCCTTTTCCATTATTAATTTGGGTTTAGGGAAATAATCTAGTTCTAACCAATCTGATCAAACAGTCTATTAGTAGGTTCTTCTCAGAAGACCTGTTTTCTATTGTAAGAGAAACAGCAATATCCTTTCTCCCTGACCTGAATGCAATTGTATGAGAACACAGTACTTAGGGTTATGACAACCATTTTGTGACCACAACACAAGAAGTCAAAGGGCAAAAGATCCAACAGTTGGAGGACACAGCATAGAGTTTTTGGTAATATCATTGAACTGCTGTCCCAAATCGGAAATACCTGCTTTTACACCTCCCATTATTTGTGAGATGAAGAAAAATTTCTGTTTTAACTACTTTTTCTTTTCTATTGTTTGCAACCAAACACATTTTATGTGACTTAAACACTATCCAAATTGTATGGTTATTTTATCTAGTTCCATGTTCGTAGGTTCTGTTTTATTGATTTTGTATTTTTAGCACTAAGTACAAATCCAGCCTTTAGCAAGACTGCAGTAGATGAATTAAAACAGTGTTAGGTGACAACAATTTTGAAAGTTGCAGAAATATGAGGATCAGAATCTAATTTTAGGTTCTATAAAATTTTGATTGCCTTCCTGTTATTTTTTTCTACCTGATTCTACTTTTACTGGGACAAAAGAATGACTAGGAAGAACTATAAAAGATGACTATACACAATAGAAACATACAGAGTTATCTGTTGGTAAATACATAATGACTGATCTAGTAACTATTGCTAAGAATCTCTCTTAAGAATTCCCAGAAATTCCCACTGACCACATTTACACCTAATCTTCTGACAATCAGTATTTCAGTGACTGAAATCATTGTACATAAAGTCGTGAAATATTTAAAGCAATGCTGCCTTAGAAAAACCTTAGAATATATATTTTGTCAACATCGTAACAATGTCTTTCATGGTTCTCTCTACCAGACACTTCACTGTGAACTACAGATGAAGGATGAACAACCACACATCTCCTTTTCTTGAAAGGCCAAAGCAGGGCTGATGATCCACATGGAGGTATTACCAAGTCTTGGCCCCTGTTCCCTCAGCATAGCATAGAGTTACCACTGAGTTAATAAAGATAAAACTGATGACATACAGTCCATGAAAATGTCCCAAGTTTGGTCCTTCTTAGCCAAGTTTGCTTTGGGAGGTGACTGTGCTATCACCCGCAGTCCTTAAGACTTTTCCTACATTCTCCAGACCAACTCCTTGCCAGGGAACCCTCTGCATGATTCACCCAGCAGGACTACTTCAAAAGGAAAACAGGTTTGATGACTGGGTTTCCTTTTGAGTGGGAGGATTAAGAATGGTGCCTTGGTTCCTTATGAATCACCAAAAATAAAGAAAATACAAGTCAAACTCCATGCTCCCTCTTAGCCAACCATGACTTCTGAAGAAGACCAAAGCTCTGGTACAGGGTATCATTGGTCCACCAGTCTCAAGGCCACCTCTCAGTTCCACATGAACTATAAGTGCACAAAGTCACCAAATTGAAAGGTATTAATTTCATCATTGGTCTGCTTTCTTAGTTAGGGTTCACTAGAGGAACAGATGTAATACACAATGTGAAATCAAGGGTGAAAGAATGTGAAATGGCTCTCTGCACACTGGAGGACTGAAAGATCCAGTTGAAGATTGAAGGCCTGCAGCTCACTGCAGAGTTCAGTATGAGTTTGTGTTAGAAAACAAAAGGTTCTACACTTGAACGCTGAAGAGTCTACACTGGAAGCCTCAAGGAACTGAAGATGAACATGCAAAGGGAATGGCAAAGACTGGAGCTCCTCAAAGAAGAAAAGGAAAGAGTTACTTCTTTTCCTTCTTATTCTGTCTAGGTTATAAACCAATTGGCTGATGCTTCGTATATCTGTGGTATATCTTTCTTCTTTAGTTTGGTCTACATATCAATTATCCTCAGACATGCCCAGAGCTTTACTAATCTGCTAGGTATTTCTTATTCAAGTCAAGTTGACATCACAATGAGTGATCACATCTGCCTTTTGTAGAAACTGCTGGGAACTGATATTTCTGCCTCTGTTTCCTATCATATGAGCCTTCCAGTCACCTCTTATACATTTTCGCCTACTCTCACATCACCATGCATCTAGAGATCTCTGGCCCTCTCCTAGTTGTTTTATGTATTTTTGTCGTTCCATCAGAGACACTGGTAGCAGAGCCTGACTTCTTGGGAATGCATCCCAGCTGTTCCACTTTAAGATGTGGAATACACTTATTGTGACTACTTGCGGCTCAGTTGCTGCATCTATAAAATGAAGATTTACCACCCTTTCTTCCAAAATTTCCATGGGCTTCCAATTTATCGGTTGTGCATCCCTGATCCTATCTGAACCATTTCACACACAGACTGACGTTTGTGGACCTACAAGTCTGGTCATGATACTCAAGACTCATTCTTCATTTGGGCTTATGTACTTTGTAAAAAGTCATCAAATTGTACCTATTATTTGTGTCTATATACTATGCTTCAACAAAATATTTACTTAAAATTTTTTCAGTTATGTCACAACTACTGAACCACACAGGACTTACTTTCTCATTCTGCTCTTTCCCCTCTCTCTTTAGTTTAAAGAATTACACGGGCATATACACTTATTTTAGGATAAAGCAAAATAAAACAGCAAACAAATGAAAATTAAAAATGATGCATGCCCATTCCCAACACCCAGAGATAATCACTGGTAATATTTTAGATGTATATCATCTTTACAATAAAAAAGCATATGTTAATTGTGCAATCCAATCCTTTTGATGTAATCTACCTGTAGTTCAAAAATGTAATTTTAAACTGTGCATTCTAGTTCACTGACTGGGTATAGTTCAACTACTTAGCCAATCCTCATTGTCAGAGATATGCAAGATTCCAATATTTAGAGATGCTGTTGTGAACAACTTTGGATCTAAATCATTGTGTTACATTGGTGTTTTATTCAACTCAAATTTTAATTATTGACACCACTCATTTCAACTTTCTTTGGGTTTCGTGGTCTTTGAGGAAATTCAGAATTGCTTTATTTTTTCACTGTATCTTGTGGGCTTTTCCTCTAAAAGATTTACATTCTACTGAAACAAATCATGAGCTTAGCACAGCCATTTTCAAAGGTGGGATGAGAGAAGAGAAGCACTCTCAGTCACAAAACCCATCAGCTGCAGTGGGCAGGCACCCGTAGCCTCAGGATTTCAGACCCTGATTTGCTGAAGCTGATGCAGCTTAGGATCCTTGCTGTGATCACAGTGGTACTTGCTTCCTGAGTATTATGTGTTGTGTGTCTGCTGTGCTAATGACTGCAAATTGTTAATGGCTGTGAAAAGCTAATTGTTGTGCAAGGTGTTTCTCTCTGTCCCAATTGCCAGGGGAGCACACAGTCACTGTTAGGCAGAGACTCATTAGCGCCTCTGACACAATCCTCCTGGGGAATCCTCCTAGCAGTCTGACAAACAAACCTCCACCCACCCAGAACCTGGAAGCTTTGTACTTGGCCAGCAGCACAGGGCAGGAGAGGAAGGACTTAGGAAGCGCTTTTCACAAAGAAATTAAGGAGCAGGACAATGTGTGTTGCTCTCCAACTGGAGAACTGAAGAAGTGGAAAGGATTTATTCTTTACAGGCAAGTCACCTAAAATATACCAATGTAGCAGCTGGAACAGGCCACATACTATGCATGGTGCTTCGTGGCTTTTTCTTTTAGTCACCAGCCCCCTCGCCACATGCTTTTCAGAGTAGTACATGGGACCTCAGAGAATGAACAATTTTCCCCAAATTATTTTTATTCCAGTGGCCAAATTCTATACCATTACATAATAGTACTTCTTGAAGACTAGTGAACCAGCTTCAGCCTTGCTGGTATGTGTGAGTGCAGGCAGCATTTGGAGGCAAGGCATTCCAGCACTCAATTTAACTCATTATACTCCATGATTACTTCATTTGCTTGGTTCGTTAAAAGCATCATACTCATCCTACTGGCTGGTGAATGTTCATTTCTTCTGGGTTCCCATAAGTAAGATTTAATGTTTCCCTTTGCTTCCACTGAAGTTTTGTATGCTATATTATCATCAAAAAATATTTGGTTAGCTATTATTTCCTTGTCCTTTGATATGAGTTTAATAGTTTATTACATGAGGCAAACTGGCACAGTAATGCATTTTGAATTCATAATGCTGCAAGTTTTGCAAACCTGTTTCCTGTTTGTTTAATGGCTTCTTGGAAGTATTCAGCTCGATAAATCCATCATGGAACTGCCTCCGCGGCCCCAATTTTTATAACGTCTTTCTATGCCTTCCTTTTCCCAGGCACTATAATCATTTGCTACTTTGTGTTAGTAATTTCAGGTGCAAAATTGTGCTTCCAGTTATGTAAAACTTTGTCAGAAAGAAACTGAATTGATAGCAACAGAAATTAATGAAGACTCCATGTCTCCAATTGCTGTAAAATGGTTAGCTGGAATTCATCCTACATATTCCTGGCAAGAACAAAGCAATGGGCCCAGTCCTTTGGGAATGGCAGTCTGCTAACAGGGTAGATGGAAACAACATTGAAAAGCAAAACACTGTCATTTACAGTTGCAGAATAAGTTGCCAGGGCAACGCAGAGACTGGGGTGAAGAACTAGCCTCACCTGCTATCCTTCCCATCTTTCCCCCTGCCTCATTAGCTTAACAGAGATAGCAGGTGCCTTTATTGGCTTGGTTATTAACAGGGCAAAGAGCTGGTAATAAAGTTAATGTTAAACTCTTGACCACCTTGCTCGGTTCGATAATGAGATTTGGTTGATTAGAAAACAAAAAATAGAAGAGTTTGCACTTCCAACGCCTCAGGAAGTGATATGTGCTAATTATGACTGATAAATTATTCCTAACATAATTATTCCAAAGATATGATTTAGTGCAGTAAGAGAACTTGATGCAAATAATGTTATCAAAAAGTTAAGAGAGAAAGCAGAGGAGAAGGCTCACAGATGGTAAGAAAATGGCCCCTCTAGAGTCGGCCCTACTCAGGTCTCAGTCTACAATGCATTATTTCAACTCAGGTTGGACATAGAACATCCCATCATTCCAGTTGATCATCATGGGCCAGAGCAAATGAAACCTGTTTCTAATGTTGCTGACCTTACCATTGCCAACAAGTATATTCACCCTGGAAAACACAGTATCTCAGGAGAAATGGAAAGCCTTCCTCACCAGATGATCTCACAGCCAGTGGAAAAGCAAGTTTGCAAATGACATTAGTATGTTGAATACACCTTCATGGTTTTCTCTTGTTAGCATTTGGGGAAATGTTTCCCAAAAGAACATTTTCCCTCACCTCCATCATATAAATAAGAACTATTTGGGAGAAAACCAATGACGATTTTCTCTCCAAATTCATTCTTTTCTTGAATTTCTTTTCTTGGTAAATTTTCACCATCATTTTTCCAAACAAAAAACACTTCACTTCCCTTCAAGGCTATTATTCAACTCATATATCCGGTAGTTCCTTTCTCTTTAACATTCCCTGCACCTTCTCTTTTTCGCTCTCACCTGTCCTTCTTTAGCTCCAACTCTCTCTTGTTGCTTGAATTTCTGCAATAGTTACTCAAAGATTAATTTTCCCCAAGCTTGTCAGCCTCTGTGATACAGCATGAGTTTTGTTTTTAAAATCCAAATCTAGTCGTGGCTATCATTGTTAAAAATGTCTGGGGATTCTCCAGGGCTCAAAGTCTTAAGCTTAATAGAAGCAAAATGTAAGGAACAGATGTTTTATCATATTGTTCTAGTGGGGTACAGAAGACTGTAAGCCATGGGTAAATACCTCCTACTGTACCACTTTCTGTAGTAGGAAAACAGGAAAGGACTATGCAGGCACAAGCTATGTAGTTAGAAAGAAAGATTGGGCTTAAGACAGCCAAAGCTCAGGTGAGAAGTTTCTCTGGCTAGGGTTTAGTATGAAGTGAATGTTTGTGTCCTCTCAAAATTCATGTGTTGAAATTTTGATAGTATTAGGAAATGGGGAGGACTGTGAAAATAATTAGGTCATGAAGTAGATCCCTCAGGGATTGGATTAGTACCCTTAAAAAGGAATCTCAGAATGCTCTCTCACCCTCTGTATTATTTGAGATTTAATGAAAAGCTGGGAGATGACTCTCACCCGAATACAACCAGCCTCTTTCAGCCTCTAGAACAATGAGAAACAATTTTGTTGTTTATAAGCCAGTCAGCATATTTTGTGTTATGATGGCCTGAACTGAGCAAGTTTTAAAAAAAAGAGTAGGATAACCAATTAAATTTGAATTTCAGAAAAACAATGAGTAATGTCTCAGATTAGGTATGTTTCATGTAATAGTTATTTGTTTGAAGTTCAAATTTTAACTGGGTATCCTGTACTTTTATTTGTTAAGTCTGGCAACCTTATACCAAAACACTAGATACAGTGTAGGATGAGGATGAGTGACGCTCTGAAGAGAGTCAGGAGGAGAAAGCTAAGGTCCCATACAAGGAAAAGGACTTTTGATTAAATATGGCAGATAAAAACACAGGTCAAACTTAACTTTATGCAGAAAAATATAATAAAGACTAAGATGTGACATGAAGGGAATGGGAATAGGACATAACCATAGATAACAGATTTCAAAAAATTTAGGAAGACTGATGTTGGAAAATAATATATAAATGATAACTGACTTATCATAATTGAGAAAATTTGATAGGCAGAGAAAATGATTTAAGGGCAAAAACCTAGAAAGGCTCAGGCATAAGGAGTCTCTGGGGCCTCAGAAGACATTCAGGTGGGAGGGATACATTGAAAGTCTGTATGAGAAGCCCGTAACACTCAGACACCTTCCTTGCCTGCTACTCCGAGGAGATGCGAGGTTCACTGGGGAGTATGAACCTGAGACGTCCCAAAGGTAAGCACATCAGGTCCAGAAAGGAAGGAAACACTGTGCTAAAAACAGAATTGTCTACACAGCAAGGAGTAAAATCCTCACTCTCATACTTCTCCTGCTGAGTTTTTAGATTGTTGACATTATAGCTTAAAGAAAAGCCTGTTGATATTTACAAGCAATTCACCAGGAAAATTACTGGGTCCCTAACTGATCGAAGCAACCCTAACCATCGAAGAGATCTTCCATGCAACTTCCTAGGGACACATTCTTAGCCAAGTACAAATAGCCAAGGATGGGAGATGTTTAAGGGGAACTGCCTAAAATAGAGTGAGATAGATGAGCACAAAGAAAGGCACTTAGAGGGAAGAAAGGACTTAAAGAAAAATTCAAGAACATTATAATTTATTCTTAAAGAAAAAAGATAATATTTTGCATCAATGAGACAAAGGGATGCTATTTTTTAAAAAAGAACATCCAAAGCAAGAAATAAATAGGAAACTTATATCAGAAATAACATGTGCAGTAAAATACTTGAATTGGGAGACAAATCTTATCAGAACAAATAATCAAAGAGATGGATAATAGAAGAGAGGACACACACATAAAGGAACAGTTCTGAAGATCAAACATGCACCCAATGGAAATTCCAGAAAAAGGAAAATAGAAGAACAAATAAAGAAATAAAAACATATATTGCCATTTTGAAGGAGTCCATCAAGTACTTAAAATTATGAATTGAAAAGTAACAGCATAGCCATGTAAATGTACTTAATACCACTGAACTGTACACTTTAAAATGATTAAGATGGTAAATTATGTGTTGTGTATCTGACCACACTGAAGCAATAAGATGACAAAATACATCAAGGTAAATTACTAGAAACAAAAAGAGAAGCTAAAAACTTTGTGGCCAGTTGAGAAGAAAAATTTGCTCACATATCAAGCATTGTACATAGCATCTCATTCAAGCCACAGTGAAAGTTAGAAATATTTAGAAAATGCCTTCAGAATTCTGAAGGAAAATTATTTCCAGACCGGAAGTAATCTTAGTCAATAAAATCAGCTGCCAAGGTAGAATGCAGACATGTTCAAACACACAAGGTAACAAAGAATCAGGTCTGGAATGGGCAAAGAGGACGTCCCAAGCCAAATCCAGACAAAAGGAAACAACTAGCTGGTGTTGAGAGTCCCTCACATGGGTCTTAGGTTTACAAGGTCTGAAATCATCATAGATGCCTCAGTGCTATGATATTCCTTTGCTCACACACCTCCCCATGGAATCCCCTAGTCCAAACCACATCAAACCCTAGAGACTTACACATACAGAGCTCCAGCATCCCCTAACTCATGACATCATTACCTGCCCTTGGAATAGAAGTCATACATACATGATTTCTCAATAGTGCAGGCTTTAGCTTGAACTCCTGATGGCTTGGAGAATTCTGCCAATTTAACATCTGTCAATTTCCAGTCCCTCACCAATGCCATCTAGCATTCAGAGCCAAGTGCCTGCTTTATATTTCTGAAGTAGTCTTCTCTGCTCTGTTAAGACCTCCTGGGAAGTGACAGGAGTTACACAGAAATGGCTCAGGTGACATTGTGCATGCTGTTCTGGGAGGCTAGACAGATGACTTCTGTGCATCTCTAATTTCTGTAATTACCACTGGGAAAAATAGGATCTATGTTTCATGTCATTCCTAGAATATATACTACAACATGCTCTTTTAAAAATCTCTTAAAGATTAGTATATTACTTTGTTTTCCCTTAAGTAAGAAACACACAGCTCCTAGCAGTTGCAACTTTGTGAGTTCTATCCTGAAATGGCTTCACAGTCAAATGTAATTAAAATGAAGGAACTATGCTTTGTTTCTTCCCTATCCCTTTTTCAGAATTACTCTATATTTCTTTTCTTGTGAATAAGAAAACAGTCGGTAAATTAGTTCATTCTTTGGATTCATCTTACTTCATGCTCAAGTTGGGAATCCTTATAAACATAATGTTCTTTTTTTAAATTAGTACTCTGGATTCAATCTTTCACTGATTTATTGAGTAGTTTCATTTAGGTAAAAATAAGTTTTTCTTAGGAGGGAATAAAAGAAAGCAAGACATGATGTCTACCTGTGAGCACCCCGTGAGGGCAGGTAGACATAAGTGGAAAAATACAGTATAATGTGGGAGTGCTGCTACAGATGTGTCGACACTGTGCCGGGGGAATTCAGTTACCAGAGGTGAGTCACATCTGGAGATTTTGGAGTCATTGCAAGGAAGTGACATTTAGTTTAGATCTTGGTGTTGGGGGGGGCGGTTACTGAGGAGAAAAGGACCTTCAAGACCAGGCAAATAGTTCATGTATTTGTGCACAGGGAGCAGAGACCCCACTAGGGCATATCTAAAGGAAGTTTAGTTATA
>RJWT010044459.1:0-11787 GCA_004365215.1 Cuniculus paca
GAGGGGTTGCTTCGAGGGTGCCACGTCAGGGTATGGAGGCCATGGGAGTGCTGTTCTGCTCGGTGACAGGAGGACCGAGGGCCATAAGTGACGAGCAGCAAGGGTCACTCCAGAGAGAGCAGGGCAGGAAGCAGTGTGACAGGAGGCGGAGGGCCATCAACGCCAGGTCGTGCGGGTCCCGGGGGCCCGGCTGAGCAATCTGCCAGGGCAGCAGAGAGGTGGAAGGTGGTGCAGGCTCTGGATTGAGACTGACTTGGGTTTGCACCCCACTCACCAGCTGCGTGGCCCTGCATGGCGCCCCCACATCGTCAGCTCCTTGTCCCCGACAGTGGGATGGCGATAGTCCCTGCCCACGGGGACAGACGCACCAAAGACGCTCAGAGCGCAGAACCTGGCTCTGACAGGGGACCTCAATAAATATTAGCGGATAAGAATAATAAATACAGAGGAGCTATGGAAGGGTTTTGAAGGCGGGAAGTGGCAAGGTCAAATCTGTATTTTCCAAAGACCCGGCTGGAGGAGGAGTAGCCTTGGGGAGAGATGAAAAGGTCATGCACTTCTCGAGGTATTTCTCTGAAGTCTGTGGGAAGTTTGTAGTGTCAGGTTAAAGATTTTATTGGTTCCATGTTTGGTTTTTGATCCGCCTGTTTCCTTGGGATCCTCCTGCGTCGGACACTGGCCTCCTGGTCACTGGCCTGGCCACTCCTGCCTGGTGAGCAGGGCCTAATAGGGCTCCGAGCTCTGCTTTGGCAGTGAAATAAACGGATGGGAAAAATAAATACAGGACATAAATAGTTAACACAGGGAGTGCATTTGGGAAGAGAGCCTAGGCCAGGCTGGCTGGCGGTGGTCCCCACCAGGCTGGTCTCACATTGGTACCTTAAGTCCCCAGTCTGTCCCCAGGGGCAAAGGAGGTCCCCACTCAGAATGACAATGATGCATCCCAGAGAGGACTCCTGGGGCCCCCAGCAAGGCTGAGGGGTTAGGCCTGGGGACAGAAAAGAAAGGCAAAAATGCTAACAACCTGCACAGTGGCTGTCACTGAGTTCTTAGCACGCACCAAGCTGCTTCTCACACTGCATGACCCTCTGATGAGTCAAATCTGTGTTTTCCAAAAGACCTGGCTGGAGGCGTCTGGTAGCCTGGTAGCCTTGGATTAGACCCATTTCATAGAGAAGGATACTGAGGCTCGGAGAATTATACCACCTGGCCAAGGCTCCAGCTTGGGTAGAGCCTGTGTCTTGTCTTTATTTATTTAGACATGGTCTTGCTATGTAGCTATGTAGTTTAGGCTGGCCCTGAACTTACAATGTGTCTAGGGCTTGTCTTGAAGTCAGAAATCCCCCTGCCTCAGCCTCCCGAGTGTTGGCATTACAGCCCAACACAACCACACCTGCTCAGAGCCTGTGTCTTAGAGGAGCTACCCACACTCTTGTCCATCCAGCTTTAAGGACTCTGGACTATGAGGCACTCCAGGCAGCCCATCCTCTGTGAGGCCTCAGGGACTGTCACTCCTCTGCCCCTGCTGTCACTCAGGTGCTGGTGGGTAGAAAGAGCCCAGGGAGCAATTGGCTTCCCCTGCAGCTCTCTGGTAAGTGCCCTGTGACCTAGGACAAGTGGCTCCCCCTCTCGGAACCTGGGCTGCCTTCTCCTGTCTAGTGTGGCTGGGTGTCTGTCTTGCAGGTCCTGCTGGCTCCTGTCTGTCTTGGGCCCAGCACATAGTAGGTGCTCCATGGAAGCCCGAGGCCTCTTCCCAGAGCTTTCCTGTCGATCTCCATGGAATCCACGCTGTGAAAATAAACATGAACTCAAGTGGCCCCAGTCTCTGTGGCAGCCAAGGGGAAGCTCGGTCCCCAGCCTGTGTCTGTTCTAAGCAGGAACAAAAGTTTCCCTGTGAAGTTGCCCCCACCCCCGCTTCCCCTCTGGAGCCAGCTAGATGGGGGTGGGGGTGGGGGTGGGGGCCAGGGCCAGGCCGTGGCCCCTGAGCTCTGCTGCCTGTCAAAGCCCAGCTTCCCTCTGCCCGACCCATCCTGACACCACAGGCCGGGTGGAGGCAGGTGACCTGGCCTTCAAATCAGAAGGGGCAGAAAGCTAGGTAGGGGTGTGGGTGAGAGGAGGGAAGGGTCCTGCCCTGGGGACAGACATGCAGGGACCTGAACCCAGCAAAGCAGACAGGGGAATCAGCGAGTTATCCTTGCAGGATGCACGGCCATTCACCATCTCACACCCCTTTGCCCAGTGGCTCCACTAGTCAGAGTGACTTAGACCTGGTTTCAGGAGCTCTCCGGACACCGGCTGGTCCTGGGGGAAATGGCAAGACTTGGTGGCCTAGAGAAAGGAGCTCAAATTCTGGCTCCATTGTAACTTGCTGGGAGGCCTCGGGCAGGTAAGGGCCTCTCTGAGCCTCCGGTTGCATCTGTGTCACGGGATGAGTGTGTGGCTGGGGCTAAGGTCTGCAGTGGCCTAGGCCTTTAGACGGGGCAGTCCTGGGGGGCGGATGTGAGGCACAGGCAGGTGGGTTCTGCCAGCTCGGAGTGGGGCTTCAGGGAGGAACAGTGGGTGCTCAAGAAAGACTCTGCCTCAGGAGGAAGAGAGCCAGAACAAAGAGCCAAGCTCAGCCAAGGGCCCAGGGCAGTGGGGACAATGAGGCTGCTCTGGGTGGTGGAGGGCATTCTCAATGCCAGCATGGACAATGCGGTTGCTCCCTGGGGAGAAGGGGGTGTGCGGAAAGGAGCCCTGTTTCACTGGACTCTAATCCTCCATGTGCCCAAGCAGCCCTGCTGGGGGGCAGGGGGTTGGTCTCTAACCAAGCATCAGCCAGAGGAGAGACCTCACCTCCTCCAAGGTCGTGGGAGCACCAGGGGTCCACAGGGAAGAGCGGCTCTGCTGGACGGTGAGCCCAGGGGAGCCATGTATGTGGATCAGCCACAGCAATCACAACCAAAGCAGATTTGTTTGTCCCCAGAGGGCCCGAGGAGGCTTCAAGCAGCTGGAAGCTACAGGGTCCTTGGCCACTGTGGGCAGCTCTGTCCCAAGTGCAATGGCAGAGATGGTGAGGGGCACAGAGGAATTGTCAAATGGCAAGCAGAGTTTTAGTGAGTGAGATCTCAATACACTGTTCAAAATGTTTACTTTAGCTGGGTGTGGTGGCACATACCTATAATCCCAGCCCTCAGAAGGCTAACGCAGGAGGAGGATTGCCATGAGGCCCAAGGCCAGCCTGGACTACATAGCAAGTCTAAAACCAGCCTAAACTATATAGAGAAACCATATCTAAGAAAAAAAAGATTAATGTATAGCTAGACTTGCTGTGCACACTTGTAATTCCAGCTACTCAAGGGACTGAGGCAGGAGGATCCCACAGTTCAAGGTCAGCTTGGGTGATTTAACAAAATGCTATCTCAAAATAAAACAAAAAAGGGCAAGGGCTGGGGAGGTAGCTCAGTGGTAGAGCGCTTGCCTGGCATGCATGAGACTCAGTCCTTAATACTGCCCAAAAAAACAAAAGAAAAAAACCTCTTAATTTATAATGGTTTGCTGCCAGGATTTTATATTTTGATTTGTATCTTGCAACTTTACTAGACTCATGATTTCTTGCAGCTTTTTTGTAGATTACATTGGATTTCCTACATAATGATCATGTCCTACACAAACAGATGCCATTTTACTTTTTTCTTTCAATATGAAATGGCAATGAGGACTTACCTGTGGGTGTATGTCAGACATTCCTGAGTGTGTGGTGGGAGGCAGGGGTGTTCCTCCAGGAAAAACTCAGAAGGAAAGATGGGGCTCTTCTAGAGCTGGTCCCCTGAGTGGAGAGGCTGATACTCACAATACCCATTTTCAGTCTTGCAACTTGTTGGCATCCAAGTTTTGGTGACCACAGTCCCTCCAGTCCCTCCTCTACTGGGTGGTCATCAAGATTCATGATCTCAGAGCTGAGAAAGAATCAAGTAGGACAGGATTTGGAGCCCACAGACTGGGCTCTTTGCCTTCTGGCAAAGACTTTTAAATCCTTAATACATTATATTCAAAAATTAAACATGCCAATGATTAAATTACAATAGAAGATTTGTTTTTTTTTTTTTTTTGGATTTTTAAAACTTTTAGATTCTGTGATCCTACCCTTAGGGACTGGCAGACAATTATCAAATGCACAAAGATGTAGCTCGGTCCATTGATCGATGATGCAGAATGTCATCACAATATTACTTGTACAAAAAATCTTGGCAATCCTCTGAATAGTCAACAAAAAATGTGGAATGTCGTACCGCTGTTAAAAATGACTGCTGAGCATATTTACATTTATGGTGCTTTTTATTTATGTCCAATTGAAATAGGTTTAAAAAAACAGTAGGATCCCATTTTGATTTTATTTTTTATCTTTATTGTTATTAGTACACGTTTGCAGGACGTAATGTTTCCACTCCCTGTGTGGAGTGGGCACATGTGCAGGATGCATTTTCATGCCTTATGTCATCCTGTTTCCTTCCCTTCCTGCCCCTTCCCTCCAACTCTTGATACCCTTCCCATTTGAGAAAGATCTATCTCCCTACTTCCTATTATCTTTTATTTTGCTCTTTATTTATAATTTGGGTTTCTCATATAAGAGGAAGCCATATAATATTTAAACTCGTGTGTCTGATTTATTTCACTTAACATGATGGTCTCAAGGTGCACCCATTTTCCTACGAATGACTCAAATTTATCTTTATGGCGCAGTAGTATTCCATTGTGTGTAAATGCCACATTTTATCCATTTCCATTTTGTTTGTATAAATGTATATAATGTTTACCTAAATTACATACACATAAACATAATGTCTGGAAGAAAGTATTTCAAAATATTTACCTACCTTCAGCCAGGCGTGGTGGCTCACACCTATAATCCCAGCAATCTGGGATGCTGAGGCAGGAGGATTGATGTGAGTTCGAGGACAGCCTGGGCTCCATAGCAATCTGAAGGCAGCCTGAACTACATAGTGAGACCCTGTCTCAAAAAAAAATATTTACCTACCCTTAAAAGGTCATATAAGGAATAATGCACATTTTGCCTGTCTCTTTGCTTTATCTGTATTTTCTTATTTCTCTACAGATAAATTTACAACAATATAAATAACTGCCATTTATTAAGACCTACATTATTCGACACATATATCAAAGGCTTTATGTGTTTCCTTTAGCAAATCCTTATAACAGATTGGGGAGGGAGCAGGTATTACAGATTATGTCTATCTGAAATGCTCCAGATTCTGCAGGTTTTTGAACACTGACATGGAACTCAAAAAGTTTTGGATTTTGAAAGCAGAGATGCTTAACTGGTAAAGTATACAAAAATATCCCCAAAGCTGAAAAAGTCGGAAACACTTCTTGGTCCCAAGCATTTTGGATGGAGGATACTCAACCTTTCTTGCTTTGGCAGGTATGACGGTTTTAGCTGAAAGACACAGAATACTCAAATAAGCATGGAAAACCACAACTGGCTTCTTACAGGGACTCAAAAGTTCTCCACCATACTGTGATTTCTCTTGGCTCTCCCTCCTCCGGGGCCACTCCATTATAGACAACCAATTTCAACTGGGAGCGGGATAGCTCTGAAGCAGCTTCTCTCACATCCACACAGTTGCACTACCACGGTTCAAGAGGTGGTTCAAGGCTTGTTCGAGTAAAAGCCAGAGATTCATTCTATCGGACCGGCTTGGGTCACATGACCTTTGTGGACCAATCTCTTTGCCCATCGTTCTTGATTGGCTTAACCCTAGTCACATGACCTACTAAGGAAGCCAGGGAATGAAATCTGGGTTCCAAGTAGGAAAGAACTGGTTCATCCAACACCAAAACGAAACCAGAGTAATGGATAATGGATAAACCATCCATTATCATTTGCAGCTTATCGTGGAGGGATCCAGGGCTCGGAGATTGGAAATGATTTGTCCAAAGTCAAGTTATGTAGTGAGGTATCCAGGATTGGAGCCTGCATTGTCCAACTCCAAAAGCCATAAACTTATTTGCTGCATGATAGCGCTTCGCATGATTAGAGTGTTTTCGTTCATCTTGGGACAAAATAGAATCAACACCCCAGGTAATGGCTTTGTGGTGTAGGACAGCTTCAGCTGCAATGATTGGGCTGGGAGTGTGGGAGACAGGTGTGCTCAGCGCCTCTAGCCTTGTGGGGGCGGCAGTGCAGGTTGCAGAAGGCCTGGATTATCCTGCATCAAGACAGGCTGCCAAGAGCACTCTGACCCCAGCAAATGACCTCCAAACACAGTGGGAATAATAATAGCTATTTATTTGTGGTGTCTCACATGTCAGGGGCATAGCTACTGATTCCTCACAATATCTGGGGAAGCACCTACAGTTGTCCTGAGTTAACAATGAGAGAACAGGACTGAGGATATAGCTCAGCAGCACATTGCCTACCTGGCAAGTGCAAGGTCGTGAGTTCGATCCCTGGTACAAAAACAAACAAACAAAAAACAATGAGAGAACCGAAGCACAGAAAGGCGAAGCTCCTTGGCCAAGGAAACACAGCATCTTAGTGGAGCAGGCATCTTAGTGGAGCAGGGCCTAGGTGGAGCCTGACTTTAGAGCCAGCCCTTACTCACACGTTCTAATGCCTGTATCAGGAATTCTTCTCTGCTGCCAAGACAGACTTTTTATGGTACTTGCAGAGATCAGAACTGTTGAAAGTCAAAGTGCCAAGAATATAACTCTGAATGCTAAAGGGCCAAAAAAGGGCGATGCCTCTGGCTAGCATCCTTGCTGCATTTTCTTGGGCGATTGCCAGGGAAGGATTATGCAATCAGGGTAAGACTATATGTAGCCTAGAAGCCTGCTAAAGATTCCTCCTGTTGTGATTTCAGTCTTAATCTTGAGTTTTTAATCATCTTATATGGAATAGGATACCATCGGTGGTGAAAATAAATCCAACCTCTAATTAGACACTTAGGCTTATAAGGATGTTCAATTAGGAAAATATTCATGATATACAGTTCAGTGATTTTCTCAAAAATGCAAACTATGGGGGGAAAATATATACATATATATCAATATCACGAGCCAAATTTTTTTGAAAAGGCTACCTGTATATACAGAAGATCAAAGAAATAAACAAAAAGACTAACTCTGAGAGTTTGTGTTATGGTTATTTTTATGTTCTTATTTCCTATCCTTTTCAAAATCTCTATGATGAATTCTATTATATTCATAATTTAAAAGTTACTAATTTTTGTTTTACAAAAGTCTCCAAGTCTGAGGCATAAGATTTCCATAAGGACCTCGAGTTTTGTTTTCTTCTTGTCTTTCCTTCTTCGTTCATTTATTTTCTTCTTAGAAAAATTTCTACAGTGTTGGGCTGTCAATCAGAGTGGACCAGGTATAGATTTCTTTGTGGAGCTGCTTGTGCTATGGGTGGACAGAAAGACAGACAGACAGACACACAGTTCTATCCATGCTTGTATGCTCATGCATGAGAAGCTCCGTTAGATGTAATCCCCATGAGGTCAGGACCCATCTGAGACATCTCTGTATCCCAGTACCTGGCTGGGGTTTAGAACAGGGACAGGCACTCCAGAAACACTTAAGAATGAGTCAATGAAATCAGGGAGACATGAGTTCAAATCCCAGTTCAAATCTCCAAGTCCCAGTTTTCTCTTCTTCAAAACATGGGATAATGCCTACTCCAGGGGACTGTCTAAAAGCTCAACTAGCATGCAAAAAGTCCTCCGCACAATGCCTGCAAAGTGTGCTAGACCCTCCACGAGGCATGGGGATTGATTTATTTCAAACTTGGTAGATGATGATGATGTACATGAGCCCAGGCCACCTGCAAACATCTGGAGCTGGACTAAAAAGAACTTCAATTTCTAATTTGGAAAAGAGTGTGTAGATCACACTCAGATTTATCTACGAAGTACAAAGGTATTTATTACATTTTTAAATGGAACTCTGAGCCAAGAATGTAAAGCAGCAAAGCTTACCTAAAGGGAGAGAAGGAAAGTAGATAAAGGGGCAGAGAGATTGTATGTAAGATTCCTTGTTTTTAGACCTGGAAACCAGGAGCATAGTTCATGTAGCATAAAATAACGTGAAATGTTGCAAAAGAAATTTCTAATATCAAAAGAAAAACTGGAAAAAAGCTAACTTATAACAAGTTGACATCATAGCCCCATAGAGAACTACTCCAAGTGACTAAAGTAGAGGAATTGTGTCGTTCAACCCTAACAAAATATTCTGAAAAGCAAAGCAAAAATAAGTACAGGTTGGGCATGGTAGAATACACCCATAATCCTGGAATTCCAGGAGACTGAGGCAGGAGGATCAAAAGTTCAAACTCAGCCTGGGCAGTTCAGCAACCCAGTGAGACCCTGTCTCAAAATAAATCGTTAAAAGGCTAGGGACATACACAGTTCAATACAAAGGCCCTGAGCACAATCCCCAGTACCAAAAATATAAGTAAAGTACATACATCACAAGAAGAGTATTTGGGGTGCTGTGGCTGAATTTTTTGTCTGTCACACCAAATTCCTACTTTGAAACCTAATCCCTGATGCCATATAGAGGTGGACTCTTTCTGAGGTGATGAGAAATGGGATTAACAGATTTATAAAAGAGCCCTGAGAGGCTCTGCTCATCCACTGCCTTCCACCATGGAAGGACACATCTAGAAGTCCCCATCTTTGAAGTAGTCACTAGACACCAAATTTGCTGATACCCCGATCTTGGACTCCCCAGGCTCCGGAACTGGGATCAATACAATTTTGGTAATTTATAAATTTCTCAGATGTCTGAGGTATTTTGACAAAGCAGCCCACACGGACTACAACATGGTCGTACCAGTGTATCTCAGAGTGTCGTGTGGGTTAAATGGGATCCAGCAAATTAGAATCTTTAACTGGGAACACAGATGCAATATGGGTGAAACTAAACAAAAACACTATACCCTGAATTTAAATTAGAAGTGTCAACATGAACCCATGACTTTTAAAAATAGATATTTATTTTTAAGAAAGTTTAGGTTTACAGAAAAATTAAGCAGACTGTAGTTTCCACATACCCATTTACCTCCCCTCTGCAGCTTCCTCTATTGTGAACATCTTGCATGACCGGTTACATTTGTTGTAATGTATGAGCCAATATTGATCCATTATTACTAAGTTAAAATGTAAATCTACCTTAGGGTCCACTCTTAGTGTTTTACATTCTATGGGTTTAGTCAAGTGTATAATGACATATATCCATCATTATATACTAACTCCCCCCTACCCAAAACCCCAGATAGTACTGAACCCTATATATATTACTTTTTCCTATATATACGTATTTATGAGAAAGTTTCATTTACAAATGAGGCACGGTAAGGGATTAACAATATAACTAATACTAAATATATATACATATATATATACAACTAATACTAAAATAGGGCAATTATAACAATAGACTAATAAACGTTAAATGAATGCAGTCTCTCAAAATATCTTTTGCTAAGTTTCAGTCTATTGTTTTATAAGTATATCTTTGTAGTGCACAATAATTCATGGGGAGCTGGTACACGTACAGGACACATCTTAATTCTGTTTCTGTCCCTTCCTATCCACTTCCCCAGACACACACACCTTCCCTCCTCTTATTTTACTGCCCTCACCCTTCCGTGATGTCATGGGATGACACAATGACTGTATGAGACGTAAAGTGATTGACATAGGTATTATGACACACAGCTACTCAAACACAAACACTGTGACACCGTAACAGTCACTCTGATAACCAGGATCGCTACTAAGTGACTAACAGACGGGCAGCATCTTCAGCATGGATACACTAATCAAAACGACCTCTTGTTCCAGGCGGGACAAAGTGAGACACTCCAAGATTTTTCCTCATGCCACTCAAAATGGAGCGTGATTTAAAACGTATGAATTTCTTATGTGGGGAATTTTCCATGTAATATTTTTGGACCAGAGTTGATCATGAGTCATAAAAACTGGAAAAAACAAAGTTGCAGATCAAGGAGGACTCCTGTAGCATCACACAGGATAATTTTCGCGGCTCTCAGAAGCACCGCCCCCCGGCCCGGCTCCACCCAGTAGGTGGAATGAGACCTCCTCCTCCCAACATTTGAAAACCACTGATCTTTCTACTGTCTCCAGAGTTTTGCCTTTTCTAGAACTTGAATCCTACGTACAGGCTTCTTTCACCTAGCAATATGTGGTTAAGATCATTTCTCTTTGTTCTCTCTTTTTTTAACTGGGTATACAAGTGGACGGGTTTCACTTTGGCGAATCCATACATGCACATAACATACCTGATCATTTTCATACCCACCACCCCGTTGCTTCACCCTCTCTCCAGTTTCATATTTTTGGGAGGTTTCAATATGTATTATATTTCGTTCATATCCATTTCGTTTATTACCCACCCTTACATCTACCTCTCCCTTATTCCCTTCCTTTTGTATAATAACAGTCTTGCTTCTGCTTTCTTGTCATTGTTAGAGAAAATATGCAATATTTGTCTTTCAGTCTGGCGTATTTCAGTCAACATGATGATCTCCAGTTCCATTCATTTTCTTGCAAATGACAATTTTGTTGTGGCTTGGGGCTCAATAATACTTAATTGCATGTATTACTACATTTTCTTTATCCTTTCATCTGTTGACAGGCACCTAGGCTGGCTCCATATCTTGTCTACTGTGAATAGTGCAGCTTTATTTTTTGCAACTGAGTAATATTCCATTGTACGGACGTACCACAGTTGGTTATCCAATCACCTATTGAAGCATATCTAGGTTACTTCCAAGTCTTGCCAATCATGATTTATGATGTATTTTATCTTTTAAAAAATATATATTTCCTAGTTCTGTCTGCTGGAAATACCCAGAAACAATGACCAGTCCAATAGCAACAAGCATAGCTTAAACCTAGATTGTAGTCTCTAACTACCATCCCAAGAGAAATTCTGATTTCAGGTCTGGGGCAGAAAATACACATGATTGTCTGAAGCACCTTGCCATTCCGGAAGACCAAGAAGCCATCAGGGCCTACTGGGTCAAAGGCCTCAGGATCCACCAAAAGAGGTCCCATCTGGCAGAAGTGGAGCATTTGAACATCTGTGAGGCTCGTGGGAGATATAAACACATCAAATCTCTATATTCATAAGAACACTTAAAAAATAGCTCTTAGGATTCTAGGAAACTGACTCATCCTTTGAACTTTTACAGAATCAAGTCTTTGACCATTGAGAGTACATGTACTGAATGAGATCATAGCGTACCTCAGGGTATCAAAGAGTTAATAAGGAAGCGCTGCCCTTTTTTCACGTATTTCAGCTAATAAATGCAGAAGGAAGATAGAATGAGAACAACATCGTTTTGCAATCCCTAATGAAATAATGAATCTAAGCAATGAACATTGCTAACTGCTAACTTCACAAAGAAAGAGACAGACCACTAGACATTATGGGCTCCTGACGGAACGACACCCACGTCCTAGGAAGTATTCTTGTCAAATATTGAACCTGAATCTGATCAAGTCTCTAGATCTAACTACAGGAAAGAGAGAGGACAGAGGAACATGTTAAAAGACCCCACAGGAAGACAAGCAGCACGAGCCAGGTGGGGGGAGAGACTCCAGGACAAATAACCAGGTTTCTTCAACAATAAGTGTCAAGGGCAGAGGGAAGGGAGAAACCAGACAGACAAAGAGACAGAGAGACAGAGAAGTGAAAAACTGTAGTTCAAAAGAGACTTGAGGAATAGAAGGACATTTCTGAAAGCTGTAAAAAAAA
>RJWT010044460.1:0-11730 GCA_004365215.1 Cuniculus paca
CAAATCAGCACCCCACCAAATCTGCAACAGGATTAGTGCTGGATTGGATGTGGGGCTGACTTGGCCTCTGGATGTGGGGGCTGCAGCCAGTCTTTAGCCAGCAGCTTTCTGGAAAGTCCACCCACTACTCCTTACTCTGTTTGTCTCTACGTTGCTCTCCTCGTTGCTGTGGCGCCCTCAAGCAGAGGCAGCCCAAGGTGACTCCCAGTCCTGTGTGTAGTTGGCCCCTCCCAGACCTTGGACAGCCTGCTCTGTTCCTCACCACTGGCTGCTCTCATGCTCTGTCCTCCTTGTCCTGTGCTGCATTGGTGGTCACAAGTTTGTCCCATGCTGGCTGTCACAAGTCAGACAGAGTGCTGACCTCCACCTCAAGGGTGCTTGTGCTGTCACAGGGTAGGGGAGTTCTTGTCCTCCACTCCTTGTCACTGCACTGTAGATCAAAAGTCAGAGTGAGTTGCTGATTTCTGGGCCCAAGGGTTCTCGTGTGGCTGGCCCTCTGTCTTTACTAGTATAACCACTAAGCTTTTTAAATCTTCATATAGTTCACTCCATGTTATTACTGCTAAATTCTTTTCTACTGTTAGTTGAAATATAGTTGTTGCATTTACTAGAAATACTGTACGTCAAAGTATTTGGTTTGTCTTTTCTATGGTTAAGTATGGTACAATATTTGTTCTTATGGTGTCTTGGTTACTTTTCTCTCATTGCTAGGATAAAATATCTGACACCCAAATTGAGGGAAGGAAAGATTTATTTAGCTTAATATTTATGGAGGTTTCAGTTCATAATCAGTTAGCTCCAAGGCAGGGTGGCATGGCACCAGGGCAACACTTCAAGGCAGCAGCCAGCAAAAGCAGTCAGAGCCAAAGGAGGAAGAACAAGCCTCTTCTCCCTTATATTATATGCAGGTCACCCCTCTACCCTCCAGGACGGATGTAGCACTCACAAAATCTCTGTGCCCTCCTCTTGCGCAGGAAGAGGATATTTACCAAGTAAGGACCCTGGCTCCCTGCTGAATTTCTTAGTTAAACTTCTAAACTTCTCCAGTTGACATAATGTATCAATGATACATATGGTATGTCAACAGGCAGCTTGTCTTTGCTATTTGTCTTTGATGCTATGATTGTTGTTGACTTAGTAACTATTGCCAGGGTGGCATAATTATTGCTACTAATGGGTTTCTTGGGATGCCAGTATCCAGATTGTCTTTGAGTCATTAACAATACTGTGATCCATTCCTGGAGATTGAGTGGTGGGCCAATTACCCTGTACTCCTCAACTTAATGGAGGTGTCAGATCTTGGAACAGAAACAAGGGCTGTAGTTAGCCATGTCTCTAGTGTGTCACTCAAAAGCAGGCACTAACCTAAAGAGATTTCCAAATTTGTAACAAAGTGCTTCTACTATAAGCACCTATATGCCTCCAAAAACTCTCAACACCCCCAAAGCTGGTAAATGAGGCATCAAGGGGGAGGAAATAAAAAGCCATATAGTGAAACTATTCAAAAGGACAACCAAGGAAATAAAAAATGTATCAATAAGGTGCTCAGTGAGCTCAAAGATACAGCTAAAGAGATAATGGATTCAATAATAATAAATAAATCAACAAGTTTACAGAATATACTAAGGAAAAGCTAGCTGAGCTAAACAAAATGAAACAAACGTGAATGACCAGTTTAGCAAATAATTAGAGCTCATGAAAAGATACCAAACAGAAATCCAGGAGATTAAAAAATGCTAATGAAAGTATGAGCAGCAAAAGTGACCAATGTGAGGGCAAAATGTCAGAACTAGAAGGCAGGAATACTTTTGGAGACTAATTATTCAGCAATACCTTAAAAACAGCAAAAAACATGAAAAAGAATTCAATAGCAGTCAGATGACACAAAATAGACTAAGATTGACTGCAGTTATTGGAAAATCAGAAGATAGCACAAATGGCCTAAGAAACCTGTTTACAGAAATAACAGAGAACTTTCCAAATATATGAAATTAATTAATCACACATATAAGTGATACATAGCCTCAAATAGTCATAGTGAAAAAAGAACTCCTCCACAATGCATCATAATCAAAATTCAGAAGTCCAACAAAGGGGTAGAATCTTAAAATCTATTAGAGAAAAACAGTGAATCACTTGTAAAGATAAGTCCATTAGGATTATAGCAGACTGTTCAACACAAGCCTTAAAGGCCAGAAGAGCTTGTAGTGAAGTGCTTCAGACCCCAAATAAATAAATAATCCAATTCTAGCTGATATATCCTTGTTTTATTTTTTTTACTTTGAAGAGAATAAAACAAATACAAAATAAAACAGAATGTTCAATCAAAACAAAACAAAGAATGTGATACAAGACTTCAAAACAAAACAAAAATAAACCAACAATGGTTACCATGTTGCCCCTTGCTATCTTCAAAATAACTTCCCATACCATCAGACATACTAAAATCAAACACAACAAAACAAAATAAAATAAAACCAATCAAAACAAAACAATGAAAGCAATACAGGACTTCAAAACAAAGCAGTTGAAATACCACAGTGGCTACCGTAATGTATCTTGCTATCTTCAAAGTAGCTGTTTATATCATCAGACATAATAAAAACAAACAAAACAAAATAGAATAGTCAATCAAAACAAAACAATGAACATGATACAAGACCTCAAAGCAAGATGAAAGGAAATCAATAATGGCTACCATAATGCCTCTTGTTATCTTCAAAATAACTGCCCATACCCTGAGATATAATACAATCAAATAAAACAGAATAGAATAAAACCAATCAAAAGAAAACAATGAAAGCAATACAGGACTTCAAACAAGACTGCGGGAATACAACAGAGGCTATCCTGATGCATCTTGTCTTCAAAGTAGCTGCTTAGACCATCGCACATAACAAAATCAAACAAAGCAAAATAGAATAAAATCAATTAAAACAAAACAAGTAATAGCTGATATATCCTGAAAAATTATCTTGCAATATTGTTGAAGAAATAACATATTTCTGTGGAAAAGAGCACCTTACGGAATTCATGACCATAAACCAGCAACAGAAAAAATTCTCAAGGGTATCCTAGAAAGAGATAATAAAGTTAACAATGCCAAAATTCCTAATAAAACGAGTACATCAAGCATGGTGAACAGTTAAGCAGAAGGCAGAAGAAAAGGAAATTATCAATAAGAAAATAAGGTGTTGACAGGAATAAGTCAGTACCTACCAGTAATAACTGTCACTGTGCATCATCTCAGTTCCCAAAAAGACATAGATTGGCAAAATGAGAATCAAGAAGCAAAACCCAAAGTTACACTATATACAAGAAACACATTTAATCCAAACAAGAACTTCAGAGGCTAAAAAATCAAAGGATAGAAAACAATATTCTATGAAATAGGAACCTGAAAAGAAGCAGGGATAACTACTCTATTTTCTGACAAAACTGATCAGAATTGACAAAGAAGGTCACTACATATTGTTTAGGGAGCAATTCAGCAGGAAGAGATAATAGTTATAAACATATATGCACCAAATTCTAGCATACCAAACTTCACTAAACACTACTGGACATAAAATATCAGATAAACACAAACAAAATTATAGTGAGGAATCTGTCAACACCTTATTTTCTTATTGATTACCCCACTGTCACAAATAGATCAACTAGACAAAAAAAAATCAGCAAAGAAATATCAGAGTTGAACCAAACCTTTAAACAAATGAACTTAATAGATATCTACAGAGTGTTCTACCCTATGACAACAGACTACTCTTGTCAGTAGCACATGGAATTTTTATCCAAAATAGATCACATGCTAGGTCATAAAGTATTCTTAAATAAGTGCAAAAGAATCAAAGTTATCCTGTGCATACTAGCAGATCACAATGCAATAAAATTAGAAATCAAAAGCAAGGAAGCCTCAGAAATTATGCAAATGCATAGAAATTAATACTCTATTGAGTAATCAGTGGGTCACAGAATTTATCAAGGAAGAAATTAGACAGTTCTAGAATCAAACGATAATGCTAGTACAACTTGCCAGGACCTATGGGACAAAATAAAAGCAGTCCTAAGAGAAAGTTTATAGCTGTGAATTCCCACATCAAAAAAATCAGAGCGAGCCCAAATAAATAACCTAATAATAAGTCGAGCATGGTGGTGCACTCCTGTAATCCCAGCACTTTGGGAGGCTGAGGCAGGAGGATCGTTGCAAGTTCAAGACTAGCCTGGGCTACAAAATTGAGCTCAAGGCCAGCCTGAACTGCATAGCAAGACCTTGTCTCAAAAAGACAAAGTAAAATAAAATAAAATAAAATAAAATAAAATAACCTAATAATGTACCTCAAGATCCTGGAAAACCAAGAATAAGCAAAATCCAAAGCTAGTATAAGGAAGGAAATTATAGAGTCAGAGCAGAAATTGATAAAATTGCCACAAAGAATCAATGAAATGAGCATGTTCTTTTTGAAAGGATAGACAAAGTAGACAAACCCTTAGCCAATCTTTTTTTTTTTTTTTTTGGTACCAGCAATCAAACTTGTGCTTGCCATGCAGACACTGTGCCACTGAGCTATATTCCCAGCCCCCCCTTAGGCAATCTTAACATAAAAAGAAATAAAAGACCCAAATCAATGCAATTAGAAATGAAAGAGGTGAAATCACAATGGACATTGCTGAAATCAACAAAATTATTAGCAATTACTTTGAAATCAAAGAATTTGAAAGAAATGGATAGATTTCTAAATACTATGAATTACCAAATCTGAAGAAGACATAAAAACCCTAAATAATCCAATAATATGCAATGAAATTGAAACGGCAATTAAAACAAAACAAGACAGTACCAACTAAGAAAAGCCCTGACCCCAATGGATCCACTGCTGAATTCTATAAGTATTTTAGGGAAGACCTGATGGCAATACTCCTAAAATTCTAATAAAATTGAAAGGGAAGCCGTACTCCCAAAGTCATTCCTGGGAGCTAGCATTACCTTAATTCCAAAACCAGAGAAGACACAGACAAAAAAGAAAATTGTAGGCCAATTTCTTTAATGAATATAGACATAAAAATTCTCATTAAGATACTGGCAAACATAAGGTAACAAATCGTCAAAGAGATCATAAATCATAGCCAAGTAGGATTCATCCCAGGAATGTAGGGATGGTTTAATATATGCAAATTGATAAATATATTGCATAAGCAGAAGCGAGGATAAAAATCACATGATCAACTCAATAGACACAGAAAAAGCTTTGGATAAAAATCCAACATTTCATTCATGATTTAAAAAAACCCTAAAGAAAATAGAAGGGCCTTATCTCAATCTGATAAAAGCCATTTGTAAAAATCCAACTGCCAACATCATAGTAAGTGAAGAAAAGCTGAACTCTTGCCCTCTAAAATAGGGAACATGACAAGGCTGTCCACTATCACCACTAATGTTCAATATAGTTTTGAAACATTAGTCAGAGCAATCAGGTAAGAGGAAGAAATAAAGGAGATATGTATAGGAAATGAAGAAGTCAAATTATTGTTATTTGCAAATAACATGATTGTCTACATAGATCCAAAAAATTCCACCCAAAGTTCCTAGGATTAATAACCAAATTCAGAGGTATAGCAGGATATAAAATCAACACACAAAAATCAATAACATTCCTATACACAATAATAAACTCATTGAGAAAGAAATTAGAGGGAAAAAAGAAGTTAGGAAAACAATATTATTCACAATAACATCAAGAAAAATTAAATTCTTAAGAATTAGCCTAATCAAGGAAGTGAACTGCTACAATAAAAACTACAGCATTCTGAAAAAGAGGTGAAAAAAGATATTAGAAAATGACAAGATATCTCCTCTTTCTGGATAGATAGAACCAACATTGTCAAAATGACCATATATCCAAAGCTGATATACAAATTTAACACAATCCCAATCAAAATGTCACTATCATTTCTTACAAAACTAGAGAAAACAATCCTAAAATTCATATGGGACAAGAAGAGACCCAGAATAGAAAAAACAAAGTCCTGGGAAACAAGAACAAGGCAAGAGCTATCACAATGCTGGACTTTAAGTTATACAACAAAGCTACAGTGGAAAAAACAACCTCGTACTGGCACAAAAGAGAGCAGGAAAAGGATGCAGAAACAATTAAAGGCACATGCAGCTATTCAATCTTTGACAAAGGAGTTGAAACTATACGCTGGAGGAAATGTAGCCTGCTTAACAAATAGTGCTGAGAAAACTGGCCATCCACATGCATACTGAGTCTGGATCCATATCTTTCACCATGTTAAAACAGAAAGACTTAAATTGCTGGAGAACTAAATAGGTAAAACTCTTGAGGTCATAGTTGTAAGAAAGGACTTTCTGAATAGAAGCCCAGTTGCACAGGAAATAGTACTGAGAATCAACAAGTGGGACCATATCAAATTAAACAGTTTTTTCACAGCAAAAAGAAACAACCAACAGAATGAAAGGACAACCTACTGAATGAGAAAAAAATTTGCAAGCTTTACTTCTGACAGAGAACTAGTATCTAGTATTTATATAGAGAGAACTCAAAAGAACTAGACTCCCCCAAAATAAAGAATCTATTGAAAAATGGGCAACTGAAATTAACAGTCACTTTTGGAAGAAGAAATATAAATAACCAATACATACATGAAAAAATGTCCAATGTCCCTGGCCAAATTAAAACAGTGAGATTATATCTTACTCTAGAAAAAATGGCCATCATCAAGAAATCAAATAATAACAAATGCTGGTGAGGCTGAGGGGGAAAAAGAAACCCTTATATAATGTTGGTGAAAGTGTAAACTAATACAACTGACAAGAAATTAGTGTGGAGAGTCCTCAAAAAACTAAAACCATAAATTCCATTTAACCCAGATATTCCCCTTCTATGTATCTTCCTAAAAGAGTTAAGACATCATATTACGGTGATACATGCTACACGTTTATAGCAGCACAACCCACAGTAGCTTGTGTATCTGGATACAATATTGGAAGCAGCCTATATGTCCATCACGGATGAATGGATAAAGAAAATATGGCATTTATACATACTACCCTGCCATAAAGAAGGGTAAATTTGAGTCACTTGCAGGAAAATTGACGCACCTTGAGATCACAATGTTAAGTGAAATAAATCAGACACGCATGCTCGAATGCCACATAGTTTCTCTTATATGAGAAACATAAAATATAAATAAAGGGCAAAATAACAGATAATAGGAAATAGGGAGGTAAGTCTTCCTCAAATGAGAAAGGATCAAGAGTTGGAAGGAATGGGAAAGGGATGAAAAAAAGAATTAAGATATGTTAGGTACATGTACCAACTCCCCAGGAGGAATGTTATCTTATGTACTGTAAATATGCACTAGTAAAAAAAAGAAAAATGAAAATAGAAACTGTGAAGAAAATCCAGAAACACCTTTTAGTTAAGTGGCATCACCTGCCATCATAAAACCATGATCCACTCATGGAAATTTGAGAGAGAAAACCACCCTCTCCCTATGAAACAATCTGTACTCTTATTACACAGAACTAAAGCATTACTACATGAGATCCTACCCTTCAAATCAAAATATGTGCATCTTCAAACTTCTTAGCCTCCTCTTTCCTTTAATGCACATGCTGCTGCACTCCATAAAGCAGCAGGAAAACATCAGCACACACAGTTGAGAGCGTAATGCCTTTTAAATGATGTTTTAGGGAATTGGAAATGTAAGAGCAGAAGCATGTGGTGACGAACCTATCGGGAGGTGTGAGAGTTTGAGAAGAGATTTGTTTGCCTGATACAGGAAGGAAAAGCATCAGCCAGACTCATTTATGGCTGAAGTCTTCACTGATCCTTTGAAGGGAACTGAATGGCATTTTGGAAAAGAGTCCAAGGCCAGAAAAAAGAAAACCTCTATAGTCCAATGGGATGGAGCTTTCTCTCCTTTAACAAAAGGGGGCAACCTGTAGCTCAGTGACAGTGTCCTTGTGTGGACTGTGCAAAGCCTTGGATTTGCAAGGCCTTGGGTTTGGTCCCCAGTTCTGAGGGTGTGGTAGAGGAGAAAATTGAAGTTGATGGTAGTACATATTAGTTTTGTTTCCCTGTTATATAAAAATGTAATAATTTCTTATCTCAACAAGGCATAACACTATTAAGGCAAGAAGATGAAACAAAGCCAGTTTCAGCCTCAGCCCCTGGCTATGAGAAGCAAGGATGTATGCATTCCTAGGTCACCTCAGAATGAGGAGACGGAAACCAGAGGCCACTCGAGCCCACAGGGTCCTGATAAGCAAGGTCCAGGTGAGCAGGCTTTGAGTCTAGTGTTTCAGCTGTTAGGGAAGTCACAAAAAGTCAGTATCCGTGATTGTTAATCCTGATGTGTCAACTTCATTGGGTTAAGAAACGCCCAGGGGATTAGGAAAGCATGCTCCTAAGTGTGCCTGGGTGGTCCATGGTGGCGTGGTTTTCAGTACTATCTATGGTTCCGGGACCCTTCCCCTCTTGCTCTGTTTCCTTGCTGTGCTTCCCTGACATCATGAACTGGGCAGCTTTGCTGCACCACACCCTTCCACCATGGAAGGTACCTAGGAGAGCAGCTAGGTCAAACGGGACTTCGTTTTCAGCTTATGGAGGAATCTGCATAGTGGTCGTACTGGTTTACATTCCCACCAGGAACGTAGCTGGTTCCTTTTCTCCTCGGTCTTGGCAGCCCTTGATATTATTTGATTTCTTGATGATGGCCATTCTTTTTCTAATAAGATATACGATTTTAAATATTGCATGGTTTCTCTTATATGAGAAACCTAAAATACAAATAAATTAAAGAGCAAAACAAAAGACAGATAATTGGAAACAGGGAAAGAGATCTTTTGCAAAAGGGAAGGTGACCGAGAAATGGGGGGACGGTGGAAAAAGACTTGATATGTGTTATGTACATGTACCAACTCCCTATGATGAATGCAGTTGTTATGTGCTGCAGACGTATACTAATAAAAATAAAGTTTAAAAAATAGTTAAAATGGCAAAAAAAAAAAAACTATAAAATGTGGACCTTAAAGTAAAAAATTCCAACATAACAATATGTAACTGGTTTTGATTTATATCGTTACTTTTCTTATGGGAAAAAAGCAGGAGATTTATGAAATCTACCCGAGAGATTAACCAGACGTCCAGTGTTCCATCTATGATGTGTATCAGAGAGATCTATGACTCCCATCTGTTTATAATAAAAATAAAAGTTTAGAACTTGGAGTTTTATTGTTATTTAAAAGAGTAAAATCTTTTATTTGAACTAAGAAAACTGAAATCCAATCTAGAGAGGCAGCGTGAGTTGTTTTTAGGTTGGAAATAATACCGAACTGCAGTATCCAACAGATGAAAACACCCTTTCTTCTTTCACAGAAACCGCGTCTGGGGGCCTTGAAGCTCAGACCTGCTCACCTGCCCCAGAATCTCAAATTTGCCTTTCATGGGGCCACCTGCAGTTGTCTGTCAACTTCAACTTGTGAAATTGGCTGCCCAAAATGTGAAACATGAGGACGTATGGAGTTTGCTTGCTTTAGAGGATTCTTAAAAATTGACCATCACCATTTTTTTTAGTGGTACTGGTGGGTGGACCTAGGATAGCCTTGCACTGAACTATATACTCAGCACTTTCTTATTTTGAGCAAGAATCTCACTAATTTTCTCAAGCTGGCTTCAAAATTTTAACCCTCTTGGCTCACTCTCTGGAGTAGCTGCGTGTTACAGTTGACATCTAAAAAGTCTCCCAAAAGTCTCATGTACTTGGGAGGGATTCGATCGTGTGGCACTGTATTCATCAGAGTATTCATGCATTGATGAGTTTAGTAGCTAAACCCATTATTAAGAGTGGGGTCTGGTTGCGGGGGGGGCTGGGGTTGAGACCGGGAAGGTTGTACGCTTGCCCCTGTCTCCTCCCTTCAGTCTGCTTCCTGGTTACCATGGGCTGCACACGTTTCCTGCACCAGGCCCCTCTGCCATGCTGTTTCTGCCTTGGAACCAGCCAACCATGAACGGAAAACATGAGCCAACATAAACGTCTCTTCCTTTAAATTGCAGGTGTTGGGTTATTTTATTCCAGCAATAGAAAAATGACTGATACACTGTGATTGCAGGCATTCACCACTGTGTCTAGTAAGAGGAATTTTTCACATTGTTCAATGAACAATTACATCATCATTCTTTAAATTTTACTGCATATATGCTTTTGAGGTAGTTTGTATATTTGACCAAATTTCCATTTCACACTTGTCCTTATGCTGAAGTACTCAGTCTTTTCTCACTAACTTATTAATATTATCATACAAATGATCAAAATTAAATTATTGCCTCTCTGAAGATGATTTACAAACTAATGGGTAGAGGGAGTCACTCATTTTTGTTTTATATGAGAAGCTATAGCAAATGCTGTGTTACGTCAGCTTTAGAAACTGCACATGTAACACAAGTTCTATGACATTCCAAGTATAAGAAGACATTTCCCTCCATTAGGATGAGAGAGACTGGACTAAAATGGAATGTAAAAGCTTCTTCTTATGTTTTGTTTTGCAGTGCTGGGGATCAAACCTAGGGCCTCACACAGGTTAGGCAAGCGTTCTACCACTGAGTTACACCTCCTGTGCCCAAAGTCTTTCTTGTCAAGAATTTCTCGGATTTCTTCTTCACCTGGTCCCATCTATACCAAAGCTGTCATGGAGTACGGAGCACAGGCCTCTGGACATCCTCCCCAGGACCAGAAAATGAAAACACAGTGGTCAGAAATCACAGTGATGCTTGTGGACTCTCCTCCGCCCACATGGAAGACGTGATAAGAATTAGGAGAGTGGTGAGCTTGAAATAACCACGGCTTAACAAGAGTGATGGAGGCGTTCAGATTGAAAAACTTGAAATCTTAAACACCACGCGATGACATTTCCAAAATACCAAGGTTGGAGGGGAAAAGTCCTTCAAGCTTTCTGAGAGAAAAATAACAGATTACTTACAAAAACATAAGAATTCTGTAAAAGACCCACATAACAACAGCTTAGAAGTTCTGAAAAGAAAGGATGTAGAAATTAGATTTCCATTCCTGGCCAATCTTCACTAGAGTGTGAGGGATATTTTCAAATCCGTAAGAGTTCAAAAATTTTGACCACTAAAACAACAGAGGAAGACACATACGTATAGCTCAGTGGTAGAACACTTGCCTACTATGTGTAAAGTCCTGGGTTCCATCCCAGAATGAATAATAATGATAATAATAATAATAATTTAAAGGAAATATTTAAAAGAGCCTGAAATTCAATAAAATAAAAATAAAAGTAGATGATAACAAGAAAGAGCAGTAAACAGGAAAATCGGTAAAATATCAAAGATGATCCAAATAAAATAAAAAGTCCATCTTAATATGGTGATTGAAAAAAATGTCCAGTAATAGCCAAGAACATTTTGAAAAAGGGATACAATAAATGGCAATTTTCTTTGTCAATATTAAACTATAAAACTACAAAAAATTGCATAGAGTGGAATTGGCAGAAGAAAAACAAACTAATAAGTAGAACAGAAACACCCATGTTTGTATGAAAATGTATTATACTTATGCACATATCTTACATGTGTTTATTGGATGATAGGCATTGTACATTAAAGCCAAAACAGTCGGGACCCTTGAGTTCATGGTTATGGTCTAGTGATGGAGCACAAGACAACTAGCCAGTATTGATGTTAG
>RJWT010044461.1:0-11793 GCA_004365215.1 Cuniculus paca
GTTTTCCCTCTCCCTCCTGCTTTCACTAATATTAGTCCCCTTGCTGGAAATGAACATCCACCTTTCTGCTCCTTATGCCATCTATTCTTTGAGGCCCTTAGAAATCATGTTTTATAGAAAGCTCTCCTGACATCCTAAACCACATTTTATCTTCACCTTGGTTCTTGACATTTCTTGGTTGCTTTATCATTACTGAGACACAATACCTGACACCCACAAATTAAAGAAGGAAAGATTCATTTTAGCTCACAGTTTCTAGAAGTTCAGGTTCATAGTTGGCTGGGTTTAAGGCAGGGAAGCATGGCAGAGGGTCATGACAAGCAGAAAGCAGCAAGACTTCCTTCTTCTTTTGCTTTTTATTCCATCCAAGTTATAAGTTTATTGATTTGTGCCACCCACACCCAGAGTGAGTCTTCCCTCTTTAGTAAATTCATCATCCACATGCAGGACTATGCTAAATTGATCAGTGGACTAATTCAGAATCACACACCCACAATCTATTTGCTCCCAAAAGCCACATGTATAACTGCCTGAGGCTTTGGAGATACACCTAGATATAAACTATAACATTTTGTCCCTGCCTCCCAAAAGATTCAGGTGCTTCTCTTTATACACAATGCATTTAGTCTCTCTCTAAGGGTTGCCAAAGTGCTAACAGTTTCAGCACTGCTGAAAAGTCCAACTCCAAATTTTCCCCAGAGATTTAAGGCAAATTCTTAGCTATAAGCCCCTGTAAAAATGACAAGTTACACTAGCAAAGTACAATGGTACAAGATAAGCATTTCCATTCCAAAGTGTACGAATAGGGGAATAGAAAGGAATGGTACCAAAGCAAGACCAACATTTCATCAGGGTAAACAGTAAGTTCCATAGTTCCATGGCAACATTCAGGCAATCTGTGGTGAGATATTTGCAGGTGGCAAGCTTATCAGAGCTTCTTTTGCAACCAAACTCAAAACTCTTTAAATCATTGTACTGGGAAGTTTGTTTCAAGGTACAACTGGCTAAAAGCCCCAATAGTAGCCATGCCACCACCCCAGCATTAGACTGCCTTGAAATTTCCACTGTATTCATCAATCTGCTGCCTTTAATCTTAGTCTCCAGAAATGTCTTTGGACATGAGCAAAATGCAGACAAATTGTCTGCCTGATCATAATGCACATGGTCTGGAATCCAATTGGCAGTGTATTCACTGTTCTTGACTGAAACCTCCTGAGTCTGGTCTTTATCAGCTGCATTTCTATCAGCATTCTGAAGGGCCAGGGATTTAGCTCAGTGGCTTAAGTGCCTGCCTAGCAAGCACAAGGTCACAAGTTCAATCCTCAGTGCTGCAAAAAAAAAAAAAGAGAGAGAGAGAGAGAGAGAGAAAACAGTGCTGGGACTACAGGTCTACATATATCTTCTATCTATCAGCATTCTGGTCTTCTGAGCTTTGAACAGAATCTTCCATCAAGTTCAGCTCATGGCATTCTGTGATTGGCATCTTCGAAACTTTCTAAACTCCTCCTTCTGAACTATATGATCAGGCAGTGCCACAGCAACGATCTCACCCTTAGTAAGAGAATCTGTTTTGGTTACTTTCTTGCCACTGAAACATAATACCCAATATGTATAATTTAAACAAAGAAAGGTTTATTTTGGCTCACAGTTTGTAGAGATTTCAGTCCTTAGTTGGCTGCCTCCAAGACAGGGCAGCATGGCAGAGGGGCATGACAGGAAAGAAGCAGCAAGCCTCCTTTCTTTTTTCCATTTTTATACCATTAAAGGTAAAGACCAATTGACTGATTTCACCCACAACAATGGTGGGTCTTCCCTTATAGCCATCATCCACATCCAGAACTGTGCTAAACCAGTTGACTAATTCAGTGTCACACTGCCATAATCTAGTCATTCCCAAAAGCCCCACTTGTAAGCCCATGAAGCTTTGGGAGAACATCTACATATAAGTCATAGCAAGACTCTGTCTTATAATTAGTACTTAAAGAATGCCTTACATTACTTGCTATCATTTTATATTTTATAGAACACAAGTAGAACCTGAACTGTTAGACAGCTTATTTTATACAGTGTTAACTCATTTGTGGAATGGCCTGAAGCTGAGCTTTCCACTACTGGGACAGCAAAGTTCAAGAAAATCTACTTGGTGTTTGTAACTTTGTTTGATTGTCAAAACAAACTCCAACTAATAACCTATATAGAATGAATCACACCTCACATCTCGCTGTGGACAGAAAGAGGTGACACAAGTTTAAGTGCCAGTCTCAGACAATATATAGAGCTTGTGTTAATGTGTTGAAACATTCATTATTATGCTTTTTTTGTGCTTTATTTGTGTAAAATTTCATAACCATGGATCCAAAGAAAGTTAGTGATACCAGTAGTAAAGCTAAGAGGAAAACTGTGAGAACCACAATAAAGTTAGAGAAAGAAATCGCTGTAAAATTTAAAAAGTCCTAGAAAAATGGATTTATATGTGCAATTTGTGGACCTCAGAAACCAATTATTTGGTTTTTCATTATTTCTCATGGGAAAAATATGTTCAGTTCCTGAACTTTTTGGTGTTTGAACACGAATTTGGAATGAATTGTGTCTGACAATCAAGCTATAATAATACTTTTTATATGTATCACACAATAGCTAGCATGGGTTAGCTAGATGAAATACATTCAAACCAAACAAATTAATTTGCTGACTTACCTTTAAATATGAAGAACCATGTATTTAGAATGAGAATGCATTTTCTAAGGGGAAGAATAGAAAGCATTTATATAAAAAAGGCATCACAGTAGATACATAGAATTGTGATACTGCCCTGGAAAGAAGTATGCAAATACTCTGTTTTTTTCAGAAGTATTTCATTTGACTACCAGGAGCCATTCAAATTAAAGTTCTTTAGAATATTTAGTTCATAATCTTTCCTTCAGTTGAAGAATAATTTTTTTTCTCATTAAATGTAGCTTAGTGACAATAGCTGTTGTTGTGCACACTTGGAAAATGTTCCTAAAGTCTTCAACAAAGCTTACAAATCTTGTAAAGTTTTAAAAAGAAGATATGGGATCAAGACAGATATTGCTAAGATATTAATATCACAGATCACTTAAATACTCAAAGTTATAAAATATATAGATACTAAGATGATGATAAACTAAGTAGGAAAAAAATGTGTTGAATTTAAATGCTTGAAACTATTATAAGTGTAGTTTATCAAAGAGGGAAATGACATTTATTGGTTAGAAACCTTGAGCAATTTTTGAAAGGCAGTGAAGGGTTTTTCAACTTTTTTGATCTTAAACAGTAAGCTATTTCTCATGTTAATGTGTATTTAAGACTTACTGGAAATACTCATAATATGAGCTGAAGACTGATGTCTGGCAGCAAACATATTTCTGAAATTGGGTTGGTTTTTATTACTATATTTTCTGAAATATGCTTTCATTGATATTTACAAAACAAATTGCCAGTTCTCACAAAGGTTGTTTTAATAAAAGCCAATGAAAATACCGAGTTGCTAGGAAGAATGTTAAGAGGGAAATGGACCTTTCATAACCTCACGTTATAATTTTTTTTTTGAATGAGTTTGGTACTGAGGGGAATTAGTATGTCAAAATATCCACCTTGATGTTATATGTGATCATTTTTATTGCAAGTGAAAATATTAAATGTAAGTAAAATTTGAGTTTTGCCAGTATGAGTTTGGCAACATCTTAGGAAAATGTTAGTTAATAAATGGTGAATGTTGACAATGGTTCAGCTCTGGACATAGAAACCATCATTGGCTCCCAGATCCCACAGGATAAAATCCAAGGTGTTTTGCCCAACTTTCACAGCTCTGCCTAAGGTGGTCTTCCTGTGCCTATTCATCTTTATCGCCCTCTACTCCAGTCAATTGTCTCATGATATTCCTAGATGGTTGTCCACTATACCCATGCAATCTTTACTCTAATGATTTCCTGCTTCCCCTCCACTCCTCACTGTTAAAATTTCCTCCTGTATTTTTCAGAAAGCAGCTGAAGCCACCCCGTTCTGGTCCTCACTGATTTCCTTTTACTAAACTACTTCAGAGATTTTCTTTTGCCTTCAACTGTCACCTACTTTGAATTGTTACCCAATGATTTCAGTGTCATCCATGTATCTGCATTGTCTTACAACACTACAAATCCTCGAAAGTAGCAAAGTCTAATGTTCCATGTTTCTTCCTTCCTGGATACAGCAGCTAATAGTGACAAGCATGTCATGGACCTCAAGAAACATGAAGCAGATTAAATCCAGATTATACATTATTTTCTTACCCTGCTGATCTATTTTGTATTTTGAGCTCCAGAAATGGTCCCAAATCCTTGCTCATAGTAGCAAATTAAAGATGACCTCTAAACTTTAGTTTTTACATCTATGAAACAGGGTTGGTGGTCACAACCACTCCTGAAAATATTAAGAACATTGTTAAGAGGGCTTAAAGACATCCAGCACAAATCTGCATCTCATGCGTCCAAATCTAAACTCTGGATTCTTCATTCAGTCCTGGTTTTCATCAGATCTTTACTTTTTCACCAAATAGCATTACCATTTACCAAGAGAATTGCTAGCACCCTCAACCTGGCATTCATTGTGTCTTCTTTATCATCCATACTCCATGACCATTTCTTCAGTAAATCCTGTTGGCTCTACCTCTGAAATGTGTCTAAATCTATTCTCTTGAAACCACTCCCACTCCTACACCCTACAATCATGTCTGGCCTTAGTTACAAAATAAGCAAGAAATGGAGAACTTAGTCTCATTCTCATTCTTGCTAACCTGGAGTTTGTCTCCACACAGCAGCCACAGTGGTTTTTCTGATACGCAAGACAGAATAAAATTCAAGTGTGCTGCCATGGTCTAAAAGGCTCTGTGTTCTGATTCACCTTATATCTCCCATGACTCAACCTTTTACTTAGTCCACTATAACCAGGTTGGTCTTTTTGCTGATCCTCAAACCCATCAGAAAATATGTTGCCTTTGCTCTTGCTATGCCCTCTACCTGAAACAACTTCCTCAGGTAGTCTGTGATTCATTTCCACCTTTCCTTCAAGATTCTATTCAAATGTCAACTTCCCTGACCACCATGTCTGAACTACAGTACACAGACTATCCATGTCCCCTGAAGGTGGTTCCTCACCTTCTTGCTTACAGTTACCTATTCTGTCTCCTTCAATGTGAATGAAAGCTGAATGAGGGCAGTCACATGTTGTTCACTGAAACACTGCCAAAATCTAAAAGTGGCTGATAGAGGAACTAAAAAAATATTTGTGGAATGAAGAACCAGTAGTTGCTCACTAAGGAGGATCTCTTCATAACAGTATTATTACTCTATGTATAAGAATCATGTGAAAAAGGTAAGGGATATAGCTCAGTGGCACCTGCCTGGCAAGCACAAGGTTGTGAGTTTGATTCCCAGTACCAAAAAAAAAAAAAATTGGAAAATCAAACAAACTGTTTGAAAGTGTGTGAAACTCTATTCATCCTGGTATAAATTTTTATAATTATTATTATTAATCATATGTATATTACACATATGTTTCTGTACCAGAAAATGCCCCATACCCAGCCAGTATACTTCAGTCTCTTAGTTGCCCAGGTAATAGTTCCTGTTTCAATTCTGGTTGCTTCTGTCTCTTAGAAACAGCTGGTCACTGTGATGCACATTGCATAAAACAATCCCCCAACTGACAAGTCATTCTGCCTCTGCACTCCCTGCCTGCTTATCACATATAAGCCCTAGACCACCAGAGATCAGGGCCTGGTATTTTCGAAATGATCCCGATCAATGCCCATTGACATAAATAAATCTGCCTCCAAATCCTGGATATCATTTTGGGATTTCTGCTTGCTGTTGTACTTCAACATACTCAAAACTGAATTAATCTCCCCCACAAACCTCCACCTCATTCTTTGTGCTCTATCTTGAATACTTATATTTCCCTTTTCAATACAGTTATCCCTTGAACCTCCCTTTCTAGTATCAACAGGTCAACTATTTCTATTGCTATTGCTTCTCTATTTTTGTGCCTTTCTTTCTACCTCTCATACTTTCTAACCAACACCATTACAGGAGCATTCTGACCTCTCCCCCAGACTGCCTTCATCCAGCAGACTACTTAAAATATGTTAATAACTATCAGTTATATTTCAAATATATTAAATAAATTAATTCAAAAAAACTTAAAATCACCATTTATTCTCTAAACTGTGTGAATCTTATTAAATGACTTGCTAGATGATATAATTTTTAGTATATATAATTCATCAAATTTTTCTATGGATTTCAAATTATTTGCTGATTTGTCAGAAATATTAGTACAATCTTTTGGTTGGTGTGACTTTCACTCCCTGGTTGAAACCCTGGTCTGGGCGTGAGCTAACCTGGAGAACAACTCTTAAGTTCTTCTCATAACTTTTATTTTAAATCAAGAGTCATGATGTAATGTGCAGTTCTCTGTATATTTCTTTTTTCTAACATTGGCAGTATTGTTCATCACACTGAAACTTTTTTTGGCTTTTTCTAACCTTTTAATGACTGTGTTAAAAATTTTTCTAGTCCTTTTAATATTGAGTTTTTTTATATATATAATTTTTTATCTTTATAATAAAGTAAGTCACAAAATTATTTTTCAAAAGTCATGTTTAATTAACTTAATTTTATAAATCATAATTTTACACTACACAAATTATAACTGAATTTATGTGTTCAATCACTCTGCATGCACTTTGTTATAAAGCTTGATATGGAGTTGGGGATGGAATAAACTGAAATAGACTAATTTATTTTATTTTCTCATCTCGTCATCGAATAATAGACTCATTTCTGTACAATTTATTAGGCAAGTAATGTTTCTTTTAAAGTTTATACCTTATTTCAAAATGTACCTTTAAAGCATATATATATATATATATATATATATATATATATATATATTAGTTTTGTTTTTGTAATGGGGACTAAAACCATACCTTTACACCAGGTTATATCCTCAGCTCTTTTTTATTTTTATTTATTTATTTTGTGGCACTGGGGATTGAACTCATGACCTTGTGCTTGCCAGGCAGGCGCTTAGGCCACTGAGCTAGATCCCCAGTCCTATTTTCATTTTTGAGTGACAGATCTCACTAAGTCACTAAGTTGCTCAGGCTGAGTTTAAACTCTTGATCTTCCTGTCTCATGCTTCAAGAGTGCTGGGATTACAAGTAGGCACCACCACGCCTGATTTTTTTTATTGTATTTTATTCGTGTGTATTAATTTACATAATGATGAAGTTTGGGGAAGCTGGTACATGGATTTAATAGCTTAATCAATTTAAATCTCATTACTTCCCTCCCTTTCCCCTTCATTTTTATACATCTTTAGCTTCTTTTTCATAGTTTACTTTATTAATCTTATAAGGCAACACATTTACATTTCTTTCACATAAAGCCTAAGGAAGTACTGGCATTTCTATTTGAATATTTTATTGAACCCAAAACCATAAACCCTTATTTCATTTTCTGAATGCTAGCAACACTCACCTCCCAAGTTACATAAAAAGAATACACAAGGCTCTCCACGGTTTTCATTCAGTATTTGCAGTTAGAGCTCTACAGAATGCCCATCGGTATTCCAATAGTTTTCTAATGTTCGACGTCCACTTCTACTTAAAAGGTTAATTACTCTGGTATTCATTGTATATATAGTAGTAAATGGAAACTTTATAAAGAAAATATTTTTATTAGTTTATTTTATTTATATTTTTATTGTGCCAGTTAAATATATTGACTATAAGAGTTACTACCAAAACAAAAAATCTGGAACCTTTCTCAGAAATTGTAAGCTAAAGCTCAAGACTTTCTCCTTCCTACCACACTGGCATTTTCATTTAACTTCTCACTGAAATCATTTTTTTAGTAACCAATGATATTGGTTGAGATATATATTGGTTGCTGTTCTGTATAATGCCATCTTCTCAGTGAAAAACATTTTTCTATCTTCAGCATTTTAAATTTTGCATATTGTTTTGATAAAACACTTTTATGTCAAATATTTGAAGCTTTGTCAATATCGATTAAAATTTCACCATTCAGGTTCATGTTTTCCAAAAGATTTCTCATTTCAGTCAATAAATACTTTGCAAGTCAAGACCATGTAAGTCTACATTGCAATGGTGCATTCATAGAAGTTCAACGAAAGATTTCATTCTGATAATGTTCAGTATGTTTAACTTCATCACAGATTTTATTAAAAGTTCTGATGACATATCTAAAAATAGTATCACTTTCTTGATACATTTTACTGTTAGTCTAAATATTTTATGTGTAAAACCCCTTTATGATATTTTAAATTTTCCCTTGCTAATTATTGAAAAATTTTTCACTGGAGATATAAGCTTTAACAAAACATGGTAGCCACTCTGTAGTTTTTTAAAATGTTTTGCGTATTTAACTATTTTTTTGTTTTTTGGGTTTTTTGTACCAGGAATTGAACTCAGGGCCTTGCACTTGCCAGGCAGGTGCTACATCCCCAACCCTGCCTGTTCAACTTTTAACAACACAAACTTTGAGGTTTTTTTCTATTCAAGAGTTACCAATTATCAATCATCAATAATGATAGTAACATCTATCAGTGATCATTACTATATATGCCCGATTTCTACTTATTTCATTTTGCAATAGTTTGATGGTATAGATATGTGACCAGTTACTCTCTGTACCCTCTCTTGTCTCCTCTCCTCTCCTCTCCTCTCCCTTCCCCTCCTCTCCCCTCCTCTTCCTTTCCCTTCCCTTCTCTCTGTGTGTCCCTCTATATAGCCCCATCTGTTGTCCTTCTAGACTGCCCCTATGACCATATCATTCTTGCCATACTTTCAAGTTTTACTATTCTTTACTTAACCCTTCACAATTTTTTTTAGCTTTCTCCCGGTCTCCCCTACCCAGACACCCTGTTTCACTGAACAGCTAGATAACTTAAACTGCTGAGACAATTTTGTGCTTTGAGACATTCATGTTACTTTATTTGGCTTAGTATTCCTTTTCTGACAGTATTTGCTAATATTTTTATCACTCTTAAAGTCACAAATCAAATATGCTTAGTACATGAAACTATCCCCGACTTTCCATTTCCCATGATTGACTTGCCATGTTCTCATAGTACTTATATATACCACAGTGATGGTGATTGCTATGTTTATTAGAGTTTTAATGTATTTGTCCTCTCGCTTGTTTATGAAGTAGGCAAGAAGTGAAAAATATGATCTTTGGGTGCCTTCTCTGGAATACAGTACTTGGAATATATTTAGTCAGTCATAATTGGAGGAGACAAAACAAATACAGTAGATTTTCAAATTATTTGTTCCAAACCTGTTCCCTTTAAATGGGTTTTTCTACCTTCCATAATTTTTATTGAGGTAAAACAGTAATAATACTAAATATCTACTGTAATAAATTTTGACATCTGTATACAAACCTATAATCTATCACCCAGATGTAGAAGTGGAAAATTTCGTACAGAATGTGTGCCAGATACAGAACCTAAAACAGGTTTCCTTATATTCTCCCAGTTCATACTTACCCTGCTGACAGTTAACATTATTCTTACTTCTGGTACCATCACTTATTATCCCTGTTATTGACTTTATATAAGTGAACTAATACATAATTTAATGTCTTGGAAATTCAATGTTGTTACATGAATAAGTAGTGTGTTCTCTTTATGGCATTGTAGTACTCCATTGTATAAATGTACCATGATGTTTTAAGTGCATACTTCTGAAGATTGACATTTAGGTCATTCTGACCTTGAAATATTACAAATAGTACTGCTATAAAATTCTTGAACAAATTTCTCTTTCGGCATGTACTGAGAACTAGAAATGCTGGGCCACAGTCTGTTTAGCTTTAGTAGCTACTACTTCAGAATTTTCCAATGGAGTTCCACCAATTTATTTTGATTAGTAATGTATGAGACTATGAACCACTTGTCAGTCTTTTAAATTCCATTATTTTTATTGCAATTTTCCCCCTCTCTATCTTAGATTTGTTTTAGTTAACCTCCAACTAAACCTTTTTCCCCATGGCAAATTTAATTGCCATTCTGTGAATTGTTCCAGCTGTTCAATTCCTTTTTAAGCTTGTGACTAAAACTGAACACAGCTTTCCAAGTTTAAAGACATTCTGGTTTTTATATGTTTTCTACTTTGTTCTCACTGTTTTCTAGATAAGGGCAGCAAAGACCTTTCAGTACAACTGCAGCATATTGAACTGAGAGTTATGGGGAAGCTAAATTGGTATTTAGAGCCTCTATATTTGGAACAACAGTTAGGATTATATCTCAGTATATTCACTTAACATTTACATATCGAATTCCATCTGAAATAACTGCTCTCCCAAATATCTGCTTTGTGAAATCTCCCTGCCTTGCTTACCCATCTCCTGAGCAGAAAGCTCTTATTATATCTGCCAACAGACAGGGAGGGGGAAAAGTGATAGAGAAGAAAGGCTGCTGGTCTGTAAGCCAGGGGACACCTTTTGCTATCTGTATCACCTTGATCAAGTCTCCATGTCATAGATACTTTTCTATTTGCAAAACAAAATAATTAGACAAAAAAGCAACAATAAAGCAAAATCTCCCAGATTTAAGCTCTATAGTTTTAGATTTTCCTGTGTAGGTTATCTTCATATCTTGTAAAAAAAAACAATTAATAGGTCCCATTAAAGATGAAGCCCAAAATGCCCATGGTTACCATTTAGTCCATGCAGAGGAATTCCATCTAGCCTTATCTTTGTCTTTATGCCAGTTCCGTAATCACAGCAAACATTTCCTATACTTGCAATGTAACTTAACACTTTTGATATAGAAACTTGTGAAATGCCTTCTAAATGTTTAAATAAATTCTGTCATGCCTTTCCCTTACCTTCAACCCTTGAAATCATTTTTCTTTGTGTTTTTTTAATTTATTTTCCATTAAACATGATTATACTGTACAGACTTGGGTGACACAGATGACATAATAACTTCTCAAACAGCATGTATTGAATAGAAATGAAAAGGAAATCTTTCACATTCTTCATTAAGCTAGCTAAGGTGAGGAATGTTGAGTTCAATCACCTTTGTCTTCACATCAAATATTTAGGATGCTGAGCAAGGAAAAAGTCAGTTTCCTTATTTACATTTATTATTGTCACTGTAAAGACAAGCATAAAATCCTCTTACTGTTTATCTTGCCATGAATTTGAGACACACACCTACAAAAATGTTTGTGAAAAAATAGCCTACTACAGCCATATGCTCAGCCCTTTCTGTAGAAAAAACTATGGATGTGTGCTATTCCACTTTGTGATAACACTTTTGCTCAGGAGAGTATATTCTTTAAATTTAAAGGAATAATGATGTTTTGCTGAGGGTACTTTTTTAGTCCTTCTTGTGTTCAATAATTAAAAACAATCACAGTTAGTGGCCAAATGTTTTGCTCTTGTGTAGCGGAACTTTTGTTGACTTAAAATCCAAATAAGAATTGGCCTCTTGATTTACTTTTATTTGTACCATCTTTAAAGCAGCTGAGGAAATCAGCTCACCCTTCAAAGTGTATGCATGTAGAGATATTTTCACCTACTCAAGCATGATCCCACTAAAAGCAACTGTGATCACATACCCAAGCCAAGAAGATAATTTGGAGTTTCAATGATTGGGAGAAATGGAAAATTTCAGAAAATAACAGTCATTAGAACAAACATGGATAACTTTATACTGTTAGTGATAGAAAAAGTTTCATCGATTTTTTATGTTTAGAAT
>RJWT010044462.1:0-11785 GCA_004365215.1 Cuniculus paca
GGCATGTTGACATGAAGGAAACTAAAGAAAGACTTTCAAAGCTTGAAGACAGGATTGCAGCCTATGACCGTGAAAGGAAAGATCTCTTAAAAATAACAAGGTCTCAGGAAGTAACAATTCAACAGCTGGTGGACAACTCAAAGATGCATAATTTAAGAATTAAAAATGTGAGTGAAGAAGCAGGTGTCAAGACAAATGATATCAGGACCTTATTTACAGATATAATTTATCAAAACTTCCCAAGCATAAAAAAAGAATATGAGATTCAAATAAATGAGGCATATAGAACTCCAGCTAGTTATAACCAAAATAAATGTACACTCAGACATATAATAATCAAGATCCCAGAAATTCAACTCAAGAACAGAATATTAAAAGCTGTTAGAGAAAAGAAACAGATCACCTATAAAGGAAAACCCATCAAAATCACAGCAGACTTCTCAACACAAACCATCAAGTCAAGAAGAGGCTGGAGTGAAGTAATGCAAGTCCTGAAACAAAACAACTTCCAACCCAGACTGATGTATCCTGTAAAACTTTCCTTCCAAATTAAGGGAGAAACAAGATACTTCCATGACAAAGAACAACTCAAGCAATTCATGACCACCAAAGCAACCCTACAAAGATTACGAAAGGACACTTTAGAGAGAGAGAAAAAGGACCATAGTCTCAGGAAAAATGTCAGAGGGGGACCATCAAGTGGGGCCAGTCGATTGAATGGAGAGGAAAAATAGGGAGCCAATGGCAGGAAAATAGCATGGCAGAGACAATACAGTGCAAGAGGGCCTCAGGGCACTAATAGAAAGAAAAAGAGGCATAGTGGATCAGGAGACAGGATCCATCAATATGCTCTATTCAAGAAACACATTTAGCTAGAAAGAAAATTCATAGTCTGAAAGTCAAAGAAGAGAGGACAATGCCCTATGTGACAAGGAGCCAGAAAAAAAAAATAGGGGTAGCTTGCCCATTAATGGCAGAATGAATAAGAAAGACATGGTATTTCATGGGGGGGAAACCTACTCAGCTATAAAGGAAGATAACCTCAAGGCTCTTGTGGGTAGATAGCGGCAACTGGTAATAGAGCTCATGGATGTAATGGACCAGAGTCACAAGGGTGAATTTTGTGTTGTCTCCATAGCATAACAAACTAAAGGTGTTAGTGGAATCCAAAATGCACAATACATATTGGGAAAGTCAAAGGGGAGGAATTATCTAAAAAGGGAAAGAAATGACCACTATTAATCTATTATCATGATTTGAAATTTAGATTGTATTCATTGTTCTGATTAGTTTCATTTCATTCCAATTTGTTTGATTTTATTCTACTTGATGGCATGGACACTTATTTTAAAGATAACAAAATATATAATTGTAGCCATCGAGGATGTCCAATTATCTTGTTTAGAAACCCTGTCTGGCTTTCATTGTTTGTTTTGATTGATTTTACTCTATTCTGTATGGTTTGATTGTAATATGTCTGAAGGTGTAGGCAACTATTCTGAAGATAAATATTATGGTAGCCAATGCTGTTTTGCTAATATCTTGAAATTCTGTATTGCTTACATTGTTTTGCTTTGTTTGTTTTGTTTTGCTATGTTTTGTTTTGTTTCTACTGTTTTAGTTTGTTGTATTTTGTTTGATTTTACTTATCCCTGATGGTATGGGCAGGTATACTGCAAATAACAAGAGGCATTATGGTAGCCTTACCGATTGCTTTTTACCCTGTTTAAAAGTCATGTACCATGTTTATTGCCTTGTTTTGATTGACTTTACTCTGTTTTGTTTTTTTTTGATTGTATTCTTTTAAAAATTAAAAAAAAAAGAGCAGAGGAAAATACTGAAATGAAAAGTTCCACTCTGTGCTTACTGTGATTGAAAAAAAATATATATATAATGCTATGTATTTTCCAAAATTCTATTTTACTTGTTTGTGTCCTGACTAAATCACCTAAAATTGTGACTTTTCTTTAATATTGAACCTGAAAAACACTGTACTTCAATGGAGGTAGTTAATTCATACACATTTAATGTGATTACTGATATAGGTAGCTTGTTTGTTTAAAAGTTTTTGGTAGTGTATGTTTAAGATACGTAGTGATTGCATTCAACTTAGGTGATAGATACTTACATGTTTTGCATCTTGATATTTTGGAACTCCTCCTAGTAAATACTAGTCCTCTGAGGAGTAGCTGGCAAAATATTTTCCTATGCCTACTAGTCTTTTCACTTTGTTATTTCCTGTTCTGTAGAAAGGATTTTTAATTTCACAGTATCCCATTTGTTGATTTTTGATGTTATTTCTTGTGCAGTTAGAATTCTGTTTAGGAAATCTTTATCTGTGACTATGTCTTCAAATATTTCACCAATCTTGATTCCACCAGATTGTTTTCTTTTATATATACTTGATCATTTTGATTTGATTTGAGTATAGGCACAGAAATATATATATATATATAGTTTCACACTTCTGCACATGAATTACTTGTATTCTCAGTATTATTTGTGTAAAAAATATATTTGCTCCAGTGAATGTTTTTTTGGACTTTTATCAAAAATCCATAACTGAAGCTGCATGGATTTTTTTCTACAAATGGTAATCTATTCCATTGCTCAATATGTCTGTATTTTATGCCAGTACTTTGCTGCTTTTACTACTGTTAATTGGTAGTATGTAGTTTATGTTTGTAATCCCTCCTGGCTTGCTCATGCAACTATTCTGAGTCTCATGTGCTTTGATATACACTTTAGAATTAGTTTTTTTTTTTTTTGGTGTGTTTTCTTTTTGGTTCTATAAAAACTTGAAGGTATTTTGGTTGGAATTTCATTAAATCTATCTTTTCTTTTGTAATATGACTATTTTGACAGTATTGATTCTACTTACCCAAGAACAGGGACTGTCTTTCCATTTTATAATGCCTTCTTCAATCTCTTTTTAAAGAACAATATAGTTTTCACTAAATCAATCTTTCACTCCTTTTGTGAGTTAATTCCTGGGTATTTACATTTTTTGGAAACTATTGTGAATGGGATTACTTTCCTGATTTCTTTATCATTGGGTTCATTTTTGGTATATAGAAACATTATTGATTTTTCTGTGTATTGTATATCCTGACCCTGATGAATTTATTAGTTCTAAGAGTCTTCTGTGAAGTATTTTTGCTCTATGTTTTTTTTTTCTCCTGTGCGATTGCCTTGGCTTAAGTTTTCAATACGATATTGAAGCTGAGTGGTGAGAATGTACACATCTGTGTTGTTCCTGATTTTAGGGACAATGTTTTCAGATATCCCTTATTTAGTATCCCTTGGTAATGCATTTTTCATAAATGACTTTTATCAGTTTAAAGCAATGTCTGTCAATTGCTAGTTTCATCAAGATTTTTTTTATCATGAGTAGATATTGGATTATGTTAAAGGCTTTTTCTGATTCTATTGAGAAGATTATGTGATTCTTACACTTACCTGTGCTTATGTGGTATGTGGTATCACATTTCTTAATTTACAGATGATGATTCATAACTGTATCTCTGGGATGGAAACAAATTGGTCATGATGTATGATCTTTTTAAGAATATCATATCTTCTGTTGGCAATATATTGTCAAAGATTTTTGTATCTATATTCATTAAGGAAATTCACCTGTATATGTCTTTTTTTGTTAAGTTTTTGTTCAGTTTTGTTAACATGGTTATGCTAGGTTCAAGAAATGAGTTTGACAGTGTGGCTTCCTTTTCAACTACATAGAGGATTTTGAGGAGTATTGCTACTGATTTTGCCTGAAGTTCTGGTAAAATTTGATGGTGAATCCCACATGTCATGAATTTTGCTTAGTTGGTAGGGTTTTTAATATTGCCTGTATTTTGTTACATGTTATTGGGCTGTTAAGGGGTTTTATTTTGTTTGTTCAATTTTGGTAATTCACATGTATCTAGGAATTTATCTATTTCTTCTAAATTCTCAAATTTATTGCTATATAGATTTTCAAAGTTTTTTTTTATAATTCGCTGGATATTTTACAGTATCTTTGTGATTTTTATACTTTCATTTCTAATTGCATTGACATGAGTCTTTTCTTTCCTTCTTTCAGTGAATTTGGCTGTTTATCAATTTTGTTTATCCTTTCAAATAACAATCTCTAACTCATTGATCTGTTGTGTTGGTTTTTATTCTCAATTTCATTAATTTCTATTGTCATCTCTATCATTTCATTCCTTGAATGAGTTTTATATTTTTTTATTTTAAAGAGAATAAAACAAAACAAAATAAAACAGAACAAAGCAGATCAGAACAGAACAATGCAAACACTACAGGGCTTCTAAACAAGACAACAGAAAATCAACAGTGGCTACCATAGTGTCTCTTGTTCTCTCCAAAATAATTGTTCACACCTTCACACACAATAAATTCAAACAAAACAAAATAGTATAAAACCAATCAGAACAAAAGAATGAAAGCATTACAGGCCTTCAAAACCAGACAATAGGAAATCAACCATGGCTACCATATTGTCTCTTGTTTTCTTCAAAATAGCTGTCCACACCCTCCTACACATTTGAATCAAATAATAGGAAACAGACTAAAATAAATCATTCAAAGAATAAAAACATTATTGGACTTCAAAACCCAATGATAAGAAGTCAGCAGTGGCAACCAAAAGGTCTCATTTTCTTCAAAGTAGCTGTTCATACCATCACACATTAAAAAAAAAATCAGTTTTAAACTCCTTAAGAGCAGTTCTAGGCATGTAGAACCTATACATATATATCTATCCTTTCTGTGTTAGAGGGAATAACAAAACAAAACACAAGAAAAACAAGAAACAAAAGAGACAAATGAATAACAATAACAGAGAACCCAAAACAATAACAATATAGGCTTTCAAACAAGTGGTAGGGATATAACAAAGGTTGTTATTTTGTATAGTTATCTTCAAGAGTTACTCAGATTTCAAGATACAGACGGGTAAAATTGATCTAAACCTATGAATGTTAACAGTTTTGTTCCAAGAACTAATAGAATTAGTATGAGTTTTATATTTGAATTGCTCATTTTCTAGGTCATTTAAGTGCATCATTAGTTTTTAACTGGGATCACTCTACTTTTCCAATGTGCACAATCACAGTTAAAACTTTCCTCTCAGGACTGATTTTGTTGTCCCATAGGCTTTAATATACTGTGCTGCCATTGTCATTTGATGCATTGAGATTTTCAAAGTCTGTTTTGATTCCTTTTAGTACTCTTTGACTATTCATATGTGCATTTTTAATCTCTATGCATTTGCATAGCTTCTGTGATTTCTTCTGGCATTAATTTCTAGTTTTATTGTGTAATGATCTGATATTATTCACAAGATTATGTCAATAATTTTATATCTATCTAACTATGTTTTGTGACCTAAAATGTGATCTTCTTTAGAGAAAGTTCTGTATGCTGCTAAGGAAAAAATTTATTCTGTTGTTGCTGGATGTCCATTAAGTCCTTTTGTTGAAAACTATACTTATACACATTATGTTAAACCCACTACTCATAGAATCAGGAGCATGGTGATCTTCTTGCTTGAAGAAGATCGTGAATTTCTGTGCTATTTTGCTCATACTGTTCATTCTTTTAGTTAAGTTCTATCTTTAAACAAATATACCAAGGTATGAAATTAACCATTTTCACAAATATAATATTGAAAATAGGCCAGTGAATGATGGTTTAAAATGAAAGAAAAAATCAGTAAGCACACAAATATAATCATATTAAAATAACTTACAAATACTCATAACCACAAGTTTTCACATGCCTGCAGCTAGTCACATGGCTATAGCTAGCATGTACAAACTTAATCCACATCACTCTGCACTCAGGAAGCTCATCATCTGTTCATTGTTTTTGCTTATCAGGGTGATTTCTGGACTTTAAAAGCTTGGATTATTTTGGATTATTATAATTTAACTTCATATTTTTCAAAAGAGAGAGAAACAAGAAGACCTTTCTGAGTTCCAGACAAACACCATCCTAATTTTGGGAGACCACAAAACTGTTCTTCTGGGAAACAAAATCCCTTGCCTCCTTCTCTCCCTAACTTTTACTTCAACCCTATTCACTGAGATGTGCAGAGCTGGCTATATAGAAGCATATGTTCCCTTGATTAGCTAAAACAATGTGAACAAGTCTGGCCAAGACACCAACATGTCTCACTGTAGCATGGGGTGAGAATTGTGCCCCTCCACCATGATGATAGCTGGAATGGGGGCTCGAACAAGAGCCTGTAAGATTCCAGGTCAAAGACATCTGATAATGTCTCAGATGGAGCCATAGGACTCACAAAGAATTATACCTTCTTGGCAGTAAATGTGCCAGCCTTGCCTACATCAAGGTGCCTGGTATAAAATTTCTCTTTCTCCTTACAGCCTATGCCTGCAAAGTTTCTCTTCGCTAGCTCTGTGCCATGACCCCCACCCACCTCCTTAAGTGAAACCAATAAAAGTCATGAACTTTTGAACTTGTGGTCTTTTTTTTCCACAGAGAACATTGGTCATCTCAGAGCTCCTCAACTGCAGAACATTCTCTCTTTTTCTTTATTTTGCATCCGTGTGCCATATTGTTGGGTGGGTTAGACTGACACCCTCTATTGGGTCTCAATACTACTTTCCTTGTGTAATAAGGATCCAGTTCCACCCTCCTATCAAAGAGAATACTCTAATCAGTATATTGGTCATCTTTTCCACTGATACAGCGGCCTGAGAAGTTCAATATAACTAAAATTCACTATGCGCTTTTAAATTAATGAAACTGTTTTATTCTCCAACTGAAGCATTAAATGTTTGGAAACATAGCTCTCTGTCAGCATGGCCCCAAGTTGTAAACATGAAAAGCAAAACTTTTGTTGGTAAATCATTAAAGTGGCCATAAAAGGAAATGCTTTGAACTCTGCTCCCTGAATCCAGATCACAAATCTAGGCTGTCAGAGAAGGGGCATTATACACCTGAGATGACTCAGGCTCACAAAGCATGGTACTTAACTAATGTTGCTAAGAAAACTTCAAAAAGACGAATATTTGAGTAAATTTATAAAGGAAGAAATTTAAAGAAAATATAGGTTTAAATTGATAGAAATGTGTGAATATTAGTTCATTAATTATGTGATATGTACCACCTTTATGGAACATTGAAAATTTGAGGAATTAGTTATGAGAACTCTCTGTCCATGTTAGTTTTTCTGCAGAATCTATCTCAAATCCATCATATTTTAAAGGTCATTACATAATAAAGGGACAAAAAAAGAAACAAAATTTCTTCCCACACATGCGATTGGGCTGGATGTGTCAAAGTGGTAAAGAACATAAGCCCAGTAAATCCAGGGACATATGTCTATGCTGCACTTCATTTGCTATAGATCCAGTCTCATGTTTAGAATCACTGGTGTGTGGATTTCAGTCATGTTAAATAATATGTTAAGTAAGTCCCCAGAAAAGAATTTTCCAGAAACACATTTTGTCCCATGAAGGAAGGCATTGGCATATTTACAGCTATTTTCAATTCTAATGAAAACGATGCTTGGTCACTTTCAACATAGAAAATTTTGCAGTGTGAACAATTTTCCAAGTGTCTGGATTATCTTCTCAGAGGGCACTGCCACTGTGGCGATGTGCTTAGTCTCTCACCAAGCTGAGCACTCCACAGTGGTCACCAGTTTGTTCTTTGTGAATCTAAGTGCACATTGATGATCCCATTCGAAACACACATTTCTGTTGCCATCACAATTTACCTATTAAATGATTGGCTAAGCTTAAGGACATCTGAGGAAAGGAGACTGTGGCATCCCCTTAACAGCTCAGTTGTTCATCTGTCCAGTCAGAGTTTCTACTATAGAGTGTTTCCTGTAGTATTTGCATAAAATACAAATATTTTCACTTGAAAGGACAAGTTCTCATTTGGAAAGGACACTTCTCACCTTTTCAAATTGAAATGTTTTTTCAGTATTCCTGTGTTTTTTCAGTATTCCTGATCCTTGAATCATATGATAATCCATTGTTCACGAGTTGTTGAGGATCCTTATGAACTTTAGGCTGAAAATAGTACTTAGATGCCTGCTCAAAGCTCTGCCCATTGGGTGCAAGATGGAGAGCAGGATTGCCTTTCAGCAAGATCACATTCAATGGGGAGTACGGACTTGCAGATGTTTGCTGTTAGATGGTGTCAGCACATTATGATGCATAATCTGGAAATTACAAGCAAGTTTTGTTCCTCAGGGCAGAAGTCATAAAGAATATACCATGCATACCATGAGAAGAAAGCAACAAATCAAGAGTTGAAGCTATGGACATCTGAATCATTCAGTCATGAGAATGACTAGTGCACAGTCTCATTCAGAGCTCTACTTGATGATGAAGTGCTTGATGAGTCAAACATGGTATTTAACCCAAGTGTCATGATAGTGGGTAGCACGGGACCAAAATTTCACTCCTTCACAGGCTCAGGAGTAAATTAGGAGTTGTTTCTCAACCTAAGAATAGTTCACAGAAGATAGAGTAGTTTTTCTTTAGTCTTTGGTCAAAATTTATCCTTAAACAACCAGATAAAATAAAAAAAAATTGCAAACAAAATCAACCAGAATTCTTAGTAATTCTTAGTAAGAGTAACTCACTGACATGAGTTGTAAAATAATGAAATAAAATAAATTTAGAGAGAGGGCAACTATCTGAAATTTAGGTTAACAATTTTAGGTGAAAAAGTCAGGTGAAAACTATATGGAAATGATATAAAAATTTGTCTTTTCTATTTAGTGATATTTACTGAACTAGGACTAGCTTGCAGCACTGTGAAAATACAGTGGTGATCAAAATAATTACCATTCTGTACACCTCAGAGAGCTTATAGTCTAATCAGAAGATGAGAATAATCAGGCATGCACTTAGATACATGTTGATTAACAGGACTAGATACTACAGTTTAAATAAGGAAGTTGCACAAGTTGCACCAATTAACAATAACTTTTCATAAAATGATTATGTGAAAATATAATAGCTCTGTGAATACTAATATAATTATTAATGAAAAACATAATTTAGGCTTTCCAACTTGTCTGTCTAGCTTTTGTGAATCTTCTAAATTATATTAATTATTAAAGTTACTATGCAAGCATAACTACTGACAAAAAAGAAAAAAGAAAAAAAAACACTTGACTAGGCGTAAAATAAGCACTCAGACTGAAAGATTCTAAGTGAGGAATCTATAGAGTTCAATGTGAACTGTCTCTTCTTCAAAATACCATTATCCTTAGTTGGAAAAGTAAGACTATAGATTGAAATTAATTAAGGATTCACTGGCTCTTGTGTTGAGTGGTTACACTGATTGGCAGCTGAGTCTTGCTGAGATGTTCTCAAAACATTTATATTCTGCTCCTTTCTGTATCCCTGGAAGAGCATGTTGGCCAGGTTTCAAAGGTGAGCATGTCATGAGATAAAGCAAGAGAGAACGTGAAAGAGGCCAAAATGTCAAGTGAAAGTTGTGTCATTTTCATGATTCAGCTTTGATTGTCACATAGTAACCTTTCTACTATACTCTACAGTGAAGCTGTCACAAAAATTCCCAGAATGAAAGTCTAGTGGAAATAGATTTTACTTGTTGATGTTTTGAAAGAAAACATACTACTGGAAATATTGCTTTGGGCAGTTTTGGAAAATATGACATTTCACAATCATTAAGGTAAATAATTTTATGTAGTTGTGTTTTGGTTTCCTTGGTGGCAGGAATCCCACTTGTCTACTGGTAAATATTTATCGTGTATCACAGGTCAAGTGTTTTTCTAATTTCTGAGAACATGGTAATGATGAATGAGTTCTACAATTACATTTTTGTAGTACCTATGAAAACAATATTATCCATAGACTTAATAATTTTCTTGTTATCCTTTTAAAGTGGCTCCAAATGTACACTTATAAAAAAGATTAAACTGATCCAAGAACAAAATGACAGTCAAAACCAGAATGACTTGCAACATAACAGTAATTCAAAGAGAAATGTCTTCTGTGCTTGTAGTTTTATGTTTTAATGCTAATACAATGTTTCACTAAGTCTAGTTATTTAACAGACAAACTGCTGAAAAAGACCTTATTATTTTGTGACCTGTTATGTAACAGTCTGTATTTGCCACTAAATTTGGAAGTATATGTAATAAAAAAAGGAGACATTAGGGAGTGATGTCATATACCTATATAATCTGTATTGCATACCATTTACATTTTCCTTTTATTGAGTCAATAGTGAGAGTAAACTTGAACCTGTGCCAAGTGGACATTCTTATCAAAATTCAAACAATACCAGATCTTTGTGCTTTGCCATAGTTGCCATAGATAACTTGCTCCAGCTAACTCACTTCTAAGACTTCTCAACGTTTTTTTCTCTGAATAAATTTTTATCCTTGATCTAGTTTAATGATTTTAGTTTTGAGTACTCCCAATTGTCTGTTTAAAGGAATATTGACTGTATATAACTGGAATAGTTTTTGTAAAACTGCATATCATAGTTGACTTTAATTTTTTTTTATATCTTTTTTGCAGCACCAGGGATTGAACTCATGACTTTGCACTTGCCAGGCAGGCACTTAGGCCACTGAGCTAGATCCCCACCCCTTTGACTTTAATTTTTGAAAACTCCACTTTACACATTTCCAGGAAAAGGATTGGTAAGTCTGTATCTTGGATCTGGAATTTATGTGGTTCTAATTTTAATATTAATATAAAACATAACTTGAAATGCAGGATACTTTATTAATGTCCTCTCTTCATTTTATATTATTTGTTCTCAAAGGAAAGGAATGGAAACTCTCCTTATTGAAAAGTGTGTAAAACTAATATAAATTCTTCTGAAAAATAATTATGCGTTTTTATGCAATTCAATTTACAAATTTCTTATTTCCAATTTGTACGTATCAGAATGGAGGAAATATTGTGTAAATTAAAAACAACATGTATCAATGACAGAGTTGTTACAAAGTTAACAATTATTTACCAAATAAAAGAAATAAACATTTTTCCAGAGATTTTACATCTAAATTTTATCTTTGAGGTTATTAAATTAACTCAGAAGTTTCCTCAAGTCTACTTTGGGATAACAAAGTTTACATATACATTGATAACTACCTAGGTTATATCAGAATATATCATATTTTTTCTGGTTCAATCTGCATGACACATGTGGGAGATAGGTGGCATTATATACACAGATGCAGAGAGTGAAGCGAGGGTTAGAAGTGTAGGTTAGAGATAGAGCACTTGCCTAGTATATGCAAGAGCCCGAGTTCAGTATTCAGCATACACACTCACACACACACACACACTCACAAATAAATAAAATAAAATAAAATAAAATAAAATAAAATAAAATAAGCAAATAAAGTGATACCTAAGTTGTGAAGCCCAGTTCATTCCAAATTCCTGTTAGAACACCAAAAATTTCAGGAAATGAACATATTTTTCCCATAAAATATATAGAAACCCAAATAGTTGGTTCTGAGACCCAAAACTTACATTTAAAATTCATTTTTGAGGACTTTAACAGATTTCACAATGATTTCTTTCACTCTTCAGTGGTTCTCACAGTTTTCCTCTTAGCTTTACCACTGATATCACTTTTTTTGTAGCCATGATTACAATATTTTATCCAAATAAAGCACAAACATGGCACAATGAGTGTTTTAATGCACCAACACAAGCACTATATGTTGTCTGGGCAAGAGCGGCACTCAGACTGAAGTGCCACTTTTCTGTGTCCTTGTAAGAGGTGACACATACTCACT
>RJWT010044463.1:0-11784 GCA_004365215.1 Cuniculus paca
TCAAAAAAAGTTTCTCTGAATAAAAAAGATCCTCTATTCTTTCCCTATTAGGATCCTTTTAGTTGTTCTCACACATAGCTATACACTGCATCTGTTGTCTGGAACATAACTCCATTGAATTCCTGTCTGCCTTATTATTCTGTTTCTTACACTATTTTCCACAATAGAATTACTTGCTTAGGTTGGGGATTTATTCATTCTTCATGGTAATTAAAGCTTATTTTAATAGCATTCACTTTTCTCATCCAGATAAGCAATCAGAATTACACTGCAAATGTTTCAGTCTCTAAATTGGATATATTTCTCCATCTCTACAAATTCTGCAAAAGCTACCTTTCTGTGAGGACAACACCTTATATTACAGTCATAAGAAAGGTTATATTTTCAAGTCATTAGTCACCAGAACAATTCCAGGTGCTGCCTGTCTTGAATCTGATTTCCAACAATGTGCATTGAAAATCAGTTCTGCCATTAGGGTGCTTGAGCAAAAGAGTCTCACAAGATGCTATTATAGATCCAGATAGTGCTACTATTGCAACCGAAGCTTGAGTCCTTTGAAGTGGATAAAACTTTCCTAGCTCAGCAGAAAACTATTGCTGATTTTTAAAGGAGCACTTTTAACACAATCAGTAGATCAACAATAGCATAAATTTCATTTTTTACTCTCTTTTCTCAGGAAAAGATCAACACAGAAGTATGAATATGACAACCATTGAAGTGGGAAGAAAAAAATAATCTAAAAATTATTATTTCCAGACTAGAGCTATATCATGAAGTGAAGATTCAGGGAAAAACTAAGCTGTTGGCAATAAAACAATCTGGGCTCCAAAGAAGGTGATCAGTTCAGATTGTTTAAAGTTATTCCTGAAAATTTTAATATTTAAAACAAAGTGACAACTGAATTAGTATAAATTTTATAAGCATATAATATCTAGAAAAAATGTGATACAAGGATTTACATATAGAAAGGCATAATAGTTTCCTGGGATATGATCCAGGACATAACAAAAATATAAAGAAATAAATTATAGGACTATAGGTTCCACATCAAAATCAGCTTGATCAGACTATCTATGAAGTAAACATTTTTAATTTATTTAACAACCACATATTAATATTTCCCAAGTACCTACCATGACCTGGCACTTTTCTTGGGCAATGAAGAAAGTTAATGATATCTAGAGTCTAGTGTACAGACATTTTCAGTCTGGTATGAAGTCAAAACAAACAATATGAAAAAGGATGATGAAACTAAGAAGCACACTATTCATCTCTCTACCTACCATAACAACAGTAGCAGTCTAGAAGGACACATTTCTCTAGGACTTCAATAGATCACACAAATTCAATTTTAATAAATCCTCCATCATACTTGCTTCCATTAAGCAATGCATTCCACCAATAAGCAAATTGTTCAATGAACCATCTCAGCAACGCATTTGGTAAAATGTAGAGTTCAGCTTTTGTTTTTCTATTGTCGATGTTTTGTTGTTTTAATGGTTTATGGTCAATTAAACTTAGAAATGCACCATAGCAAACAAATGCTTAGATTATGCTCATAATTATTTTTCCATGCTTCTACTTTTGGAAGTTACATGGCAATTTTCTTTCTGCCCTTCTCAAACTCCTCCCTACTACACACTCAAAAGGTATAAAATTAGGTTTTTCATAGTGTGCTAAACAAAAGTGATCACAATCACTCGACTGCCTAGAAGATATTATTTAAAAGAATTGTTGTACTATGATATAACAAAATGAAGCAACAGACAAAAGAAAATGAATAGAGACCTCAGGCAATAATATTTTAACCAAAGAGTACTGACTGATCCTTACCTCTTCTATACAAAATGAAACTTTTAAAATAAAGTTAATTCTGACGTGGAAAAATCCAGCCTGAGAAAGAGAATTCTGATGTCAGGATATAGCCTTTAAACTTGTTGAGTTGAACCTATCAATAGGGTCAGTTCCATTGTACCTTAAAGCTAAATAGGCATAGTTTTTCAATTTAAAATGAGCACCTACTTTTAACATCAGCAATTACTAAAACTGTGGGATAGAACTTTGCCCAAAGGATTAAAAAAGAAATTCCAAATTTGGTACACTTTTAGGGAAATAACTTATTTGTATCAAAATAGGTATGTTTATTACACGAGGAAGAGTTATTATCCTTGTCAATAGGGCCAATTTAAAACAAAATTTCATATGACAGATGATGCCAATATACCTACCTAATCGTTACGTATTTAAAATTTGTGCCAAAATTGAGTAAGAAGCAACTGCTTACCTTCCTGACTATGCGAATTTAAAAAGCCCAGATTAAATATTTAAGAATAGTTTTTAGATACTGTATACTGGTGGAGAATTCTGATTTCTGAAAGAGAAAAACAAATAAAGTCAACCATATGACTGCTCCAGTTTAGTCTTGAAAATTTCCAAACTGCAGCAGCAGGAAGAGGACCGGAAAGAGCCTGACTGTCCCCCTTAATTGAGAGGCTGAGTTGGGAGTCCAGGGACATAGACTAATGATACTTGCCCCGGTCAAAAGAATAAAGGAAAATAGTACAACAGGGGGGACTCATGAAGATACTCTGACACTTGGTTGTCTTTAATATTTATTAAACTCAAAGCTTTCACATCACTCAGTGCATAATTTCCCTATCCATTCTCTCATCAACTTTTTCCATATTCTAGTATTTGGTCAGGAAACAAGACAATAGTTTACGAAGTAGCAGAAGATTTGTGTGAGACCACAAACCAAAATCAACCATTCTTCTCCTTGTAAGACAGAACGCATATTAGGAAGGGAAAGAGACAAATCTTTGGCTAAAGATTATATTGAATTCCCTAAAATAGGAACAGACTGTTTTAAAAGCAAAGTTAAGTTTATTAAAGGTTAAAATAATACCTTGCAAGGGCTGGGGATTTAGCTCAGCTACCTAAGCGCCTGCCTGGAATGTGTGAGGTCATGAGTTGGATCCCTGGTACTGCAAAACTAAAGTAAACTAAACTAAAATAAAACCTTGCATCACTTTGTGGGAGTGGAATTTTACTTACAATTGAACCCTGGGTCTCACTCATGCTACGCAAGAACTCTACCACTGAGTAAGACAGCACTAGCCTACCTTGCATGACTTAAAAAAATATTATTTTGAAATCTGTCCAATTTTGAAAGAAAATGAATATATATATTTGTAATACATATATAATTATATATAAATTTGCATATCATATATAGAAATATATATTATATATATATATATATATGTAGTCATAGAGACAAATTTTTAGGGGCACAAGAGGAGAAGCTAAGTAGTCCTGCCTAGAGAAAAGCATCAAGCATTAAGGATATAAAAAAGTTCTCCTTGTATATATTTCATAGTGTTCAAACCTTATTTTTTCCCTTACCACACATGCAGAAGTTATTGTTAATTGTCTAATAGATGGTTTCCTCTTCTTGATAAGAGATTCCTGATTTTGTTTAGTACACCATTGTACAAAGACCTAAATAAAAGAACTCAAACAATCTACAGTAATATAAAAATCCTGCCACCTGACTTCTTGCCCCCTTGTAACTAGGAGAAGCATGTAATTAATATCCAAAAAGAAGTCATCCATAGGTAGACTGCAAGGTCTTGTTCGTCTCCTTTCTCTTCTCTTCCTTCCATTAATGCAGATTGATGGCTGGAGCAGAAGCAAGCATCTTGCATACTTGAGGAAAGAGCAAACAATCACAGAAATTTTGATCCTGAAATCTTGGAGGCAAAAAAATCCAAACTAGAGTTCTGATTGCTTGCTAAAATCTCAACTATATTCCTACAAGCAGTCACAGCATCATCACATCTCAGATCTGTGGAATATGACTCAGTATATTGACAAGATTCCCCAAAGAAGCACATGCACATTTGAAGTAGGAGAGTCACTGCTGTTGAAAAAATGACCCTAAGATTGATTAAGTTGTTGTCAGGTACTATGTTAATTTGAACTGAAAGCATTCGCACCCATAGGTGTGTATATTGCATTGTCAATTAAAATCTACCTACAGATCTAAATAAATGTGTGATATAATGACAAAAGTATTTACATAAAATTTTATGTGATTAAGGATATTCATTTGCTTACTTTTAACTCATGTACAGAAAAGGAAACATCTAAATATGTAGTAGAAATTTCCAACAGATATCCATTTTAAATTAGAAATAATTTCAAATTATTCCCAAATGTCAAAGTTTTACTTTGTGGGCTACCCTGTATAAAGCTATGGCTTAATAATAAAAAGATCAAATAATTAAAAAGTCTCTCTCTCATTTTTTAAAGTTTGGTCAAGTTGTTCTTTGCTCTATAGTTGAATTACATCAGATATAGACTCTGCATTAACTATATCAAGCAAAATAGATTCTTGTTGTATACAGATACTTTCTGCTGGTGTTAAAACTCTAGATTGTGACTAAAAAGCACGGGCTGAAATCACTTGCAGTTAGTAAAAACAAGCTCGCACCACTAGCATTTCCATTTCTGTTCGCTGCTCAGTTGAATTGCTTACGTGTCCTGGCTCAACTGCAAAGAAATGTTGGACTCAAATCCCAGGATTGATTCCACTGCAACAGGATTGTCAGTTACAGATTTCTGTAAAATTGTCCTTCTTTCTACATTTATTTAACTCCAAGGGTTTGAAGTCTCAGTTGCCAAGAGCTTTGTACTAACAAAACTTTCATAAGATAAATAACAGAAGCAGAAAGAGGTGACTGAATCAATCAGTTTTGTGTCTATATTCTGAACATATTTGCAGAATAGAAAATATATCTATTTGATAAACCTAAGGGCTATACAGTATGTTCTATAAATATATTTGGCTAAATGTGCATGCAAAATTGAAGAGAAATGCAGTTTCGGAAAACAACTTATATGTGTAGTTTCCACCAAATAGGCCACAATAGCACTGGCACTGATTTTCTTTAACCACATTTTCTAGACAGAGGAGCAAAAAAGATAATAAAGCAATTATATCTTTATTTTCACTCTACCACTGAAAGTATCAGAATGATTAGAATGTCATAAAAATCCCACAAAATTGCTTGTGCATTGAAAAATGCATGTTTTGTTAAATTTTAATTAGCAACTAATCTTAATACTCTTTCCCCAGTAGCTATTCTTCAATAGGCAAAGTCTGAAGAATAGTGTTCCTCTTGCAGTTATTTATATTTTCAACATTTTTCACTTGTTCATATGTATTTTTCCTACTTGTATACGAGCCCCATTGCTTTGCTTGACTTGTAATAAATGCTATTTTTTTATGTACTTAAATATTGACCTTTTTACTACTTATAAAAATACAGAGGCTCTGTTGTGCTTGTACTGTTCCATTTTAATCATGTATGTGCAAGAATTCTCTTGCTTGCTTCTGAGAGACAGATTTTTAAGGAGAAAACCAGGACTGACATAATAAATTGGTCCTGGAGCTAAGTGGGATTAAAATATATGACCTTGGATTTCTGTCTGCAAATAATTAGTTGATTTTGAAGAAGGACCTAATCTCACTGGCGTCACAGCCTCCGGGAAGTAAGATTTTGTTCCAGACTAAAGGCTCCCCAGGACTTGTCCCCCCCATCCTTAACCTTCTAGGCTCTTGGCTTTCTCTCTTCTTTCCACCTCATCCTGAATACCCCTCATTACCATGCATTGAGCTGAGAAAAAGACGGATCCTGAGCACATGTTTCATAATATTGAAAATCCAATCGTGCAGGCTTTTCTAACATAATTATTTTTAAAACTATAGTAAGAGGTAGCAGCTCAGGCACAACTTTTAATGAGTAGACACTAAATTGTCATACCGTTGAGCAGTGCTCCAATTCAGAAACTGGGTTCTCCTCCAAGATTAATTACCACTGTCTAACACTATTACTCATTGAAATGTTTTATAAGTCCACAATACCAAGAGTTTCAAAAAGTGTCACACACCAGCAATTCCTATTACTGAAAACATGAATATGACAATTGAATATAATATTGAAAGGAAGTTGCCCCCAGGCGGTTTTACCTGGCCCGGCTTGCTCTTCTGCGGGGATGATGAAAGCTGGCAGTGACCTTGGCAGGACTACCTAGGACATTTTTGTATTAGGTGAAGGTATCTTTTAAAATGCTTTGGAAAATGAGAAATAAACAGAAATTCTGTTGTCAACAACCAAATGCACTGCTTAGTGTCACCTTTCTATTTCCCGACATACATTTGCATAGCAATTGCCAGAGAAAATCTGCCTTTTCCCTTCTAATTGGATTGAATTGCTCCTAGATCTGTCTTCTAGTCCCCAAAAGCAATAAGAGGAGGTGGAATACCTTAAACTAAAAGATGAATTATTTAAAATACAAAGGATTCTATTGCTGGACTGCCTCTCTCTCTCTCCCTCTTTCTCTCTCTCTTTCTCTCTCTCTCCCCTCTTTTTTCCCTTTCTTCTTTTTTTGTGCTTTTCTTTGGACGTATTTGTGCTTAGAGACATCTAGTTATTTTTCACTTTTTCCTTAGATATGTAACTATGCATATACAGTGTTGAACTATGTTCAAATATGGGTCAGTGGAGGCCTCTTTATTAGGAGTTCCTTGCTATGTTTTTCTGTAATCATTTTCACCTTATCTCTTGGACTATACAAATCCAGGATGTGGAAAATAAAAAGGAAGAAAGTTGTTTTTAGGCAGAAAGTGTTCTTGGTTAAGTTTAGACAGACTTCTGACAGGGGTCTCTGTTGACTTTCTTTGCCTCTTCAGCTTCCATACCCAGTCTGCTTCATCTTTTCTCACTTCTTTTCCTCTCTCCTTCCTTTTCCCCTTGCTTCCTTCATTCTCTCCCTCCCTCCAAGATCTTTTTCATCAAATCGCTACTGGGAAGGGAAAAAATTATGGACTTATATAGATTAAGAAGTTGTATGTAATTAATTGTATCTCTCAAATGTATTTTGGATTTCTGTATCAACTAATTAATTGTGAAGTTTTAGATTTTGTTCTATTTATACTTTTGAATAATTTTTTGCAGCAGGATGCCTTTCTATAGACACTTAGCTCACTCAACATATGTAGCTATCTACAATTTGGGCTTGTTTTGTCCAGCATACTGCTATAAAGATGGGTGGTACTTACAGCCTCTACCTCAATCCTGTTTTCTGCAGTATCTCCCAGTATCTCCTCACACACACTCCTTCTGGCACTGGACAGGGTCCAAGTATTATAGGCACTTAAATTAGATAAAAATTAATATACATTGTTATAGTTTGTGTCTAGGTGGTCCCCAATGTAGTCATGGAAGTGGCTGAATCTAGCCTTTGTGATTGGTTTGTTGTCTAGTGCTGGGACTGGCAGTGTGAGTGCTGCACCCACCTAGGAGTGGAGCCAGCATACAACGTAGGGTCAGGAAGGAGGCCTGCTTCCCGCTCTTTTGTCCTGTCTGCTCTTGCCACTTGCAGCTGCCATAAACAGCTGCCCCTCAGCCACACCACCCTGCCTTGGAACCAGTTGAGTATGGATTAAAAAATCCATAACTGTAAGAAATAAACCTTTCCTTCCCTAATTTTGGGCATCAGATATTTTGTCTCAACAATGAGAAAAAAGTAACCAAGACAGTCATAGAGGGACTGGACTTTCAAAGAAGTCAGGAAGGGTAGAGACCCCAGAATTGTGGCTAGAGATGCCCCTGAAGAAGAAAAGTTCTCAAAATTAAAGTCACAATGATCAGACTTGCATACTTCCTTAAAGGATGAATAAAAATTTGAGATTATACTATAATCAGTATCCACAATTCACTAAGTCCAGATATACATTAGATACCTTGGTGGGTGACCAGAATATCTGTGTCCATCCTTTCCCCAAAACATTCCTGTTTTAGAAGTTATAGATAAGCCAAGGTTAATGATGTCATCCATGCCCTTGTTACGTGCCTTGCTTCCCTAATAAATCAACATTAGCCAAGTCACTATACTTGTAATTTTATTGGTTGATTATAGTTTGACCCATGTAGCCACATTTGTGACTTTGCTGTGTAAATTAACCATGACAAAGGACCCCTCCTGTCTCTCAGGAGCCATTCCTATTCCCCAATAAAGCTTTCTTTCTCTTAATCTCCTTTAGCCATTGGAATTCATTCTTCAATTTCCAGGGAAAAGAACTCAGCACATCAGGAAGAAATATAAATCCCAACCTACTAGATGTTTGATGTGTGCAGTTCATGTTCCCTAAAATCAAAGATTGAATTGCAAAAGATAAAGGAAGTCAAGAAGAAGAATGAGAAATATGAATAGTTCCTGAGAGACAGGAAGGACCCTCAATGCAGCACAGCCTAGTTCATTTCTCCAAGAATGTTTTATAAGGCAAAATCCTAAGGTGAGTGTAACATTGGTCAAACTACAATCAACCAACAAAATTACCAGTGTAGCCACTCAGCTAATACTGACTGAGTAGGGAAGCAGCGCATGTAGTAAGGGTATGTAGATGACCTCATTAACTTTGGTCGATACTCTATAGTGTTAATCTTGTCTTTGGTCTCAGTTTTAGTGGTCTTGTCATAGTGTTAGTGTTAGTGTTAGTGTTAGTGTTAGTGTTAGTGTTAGTGTTAGTCTTAGTCTTAGTCTTAGTCCTAGTCTTAGTTTTGGTCTTAGTGGGTGAAAGAGGATAGTCCACCCCTAGTGAGGTAATGTTCAATTTCTATGTGAAATCCCAAAAGGTTATACTGTTACAGGCAACCAAGTTAGATAGAAATATTACGGACAGTCAGGGCTAAGTCCTTGGAGGAGCCCATGCAAAAACCCAGATACCTTGCAACTGTTGGGGAGAGAGACACCTCCTGCTGTGGATCAGGTCTCAAGACAAAAGATCAAATGCACCCACTTCCTAAGGACTGATATTCTAAATAGGTCTCTAGCACCCTAAGGAAGCCAGGAGTCACTATTCCAAACCCCTAGGGAAAGAGTCACTGCTTCTTAAGCATGCTTGCTGGCTACATGACTCACTTCCCCATTTGTCCCTGACCTAATCAGTTTTACATGAGCAGTTAATCTTATTGGTTAACCATAGTTCTGTCCCACCTGATGCCGACTTTGCAAGTAGGACAAAAGGGCCTTGGGGCACTTGTCTCCTCCCTCTGACCAGACTGTCATCTCTGCCTGTCATCTCTGCATGAAGGAGCCCTGAGTAATCATGACAAGAGGTAAAAACCAGCCTGTTGCTGGACATTGGCACATATCTCTTTGTCCTTTTCAACTCTGGTCTTTCTTCCAGACATTATGCCTCAATAAGTAGTCACCAAAATGCATGTTGCTTAAACTGTAACTGGGATAACTTTCTCTTAACTCTTTCCTTTTCATTATGCCTAAAAGCCTGAGTCCAATTCTGGAGAGATTTTATCACGTCTAAATGCTGTAATATATATATCCAAGTTGCCAGTTGATCAAAATGATGCAGAGACAAATGCAATACATATTGTTGCTCATATCTAAAAGCTTAAGAAGAGTTTTTTATTTGTCAAAATAATATATTAATCTGGTTCTCCTACATTATCAAAAATTTAGAGATAATTATAACTAAAGCTAGAGGAATTTATGACAAAATGTCAGACTCCATCAATAAGAGGACCTAAGAGCCAATGAGTTACAATTGCTATAACTTAAAAACAGTTTCTAAACTTACCTGTCATCTCTAATGTTCATGCTTTGATTATACATGCCTTTGTGTTCATACTTTGATTATACATGCTTTGATTAAAGTTTGTTGTTACCTAAAAAGGTGCCAAACCCTAAGGCATCATAAATAGGCTAGATTTCTTTCAGATTCCTTTCACTGGGATCCACCAGATCTTGTCCCCAAAAAAGGTTATATGACATATATTGAGGCCTTAACTAGCTCTACTCAGTGGGCTTTAAATGACACCACAGCTGGTCTCTCCTAAATAAAAAAATAAAATTAATGAGACAGACAATCCCCCAAACTTTGGATAATATTAGACACTCCAACAGTATAAGCGGTACTTATGCAATTATAAAAACTAGATGTGTGTACATTCCTTCTGCTAATATTTCAGTAGCTGTTTAAGATATTAGATAACAAATCAATGACATGTGAGGTTCTAAAATTCCCTGGACTTTATCCTTATAGAAATTAATTCCAGCTTCTCTTGGTAAAAATCTTTGTTAATTATACTCATAATAATCCTGTTGATTCTATCATTTGGCCCATACATACTTAATTGTTTCTTTGGCTTTTTCTCCTTTAGACTTAAAACTGTACAACTATCCAAGATAAAAAATGTCTGGTATCTACTGAGGACCATTAGATAAAAACCTCTGTAGAGTATTCCTAACTGCCATTCAACAACTACTACCCCTTTCAGCCTAAAAAAGCCAGATCAGTCATCGCCCATACTCCCTCATGGCAGTTTGGGTTACTTCTTCAAAGGGGGGAATGTTACAGGCAACTGAGTTAGATAAAAATATTACAGACAGTCAGACGGGCTAAGACCTGTAAGGAGTCAATACAAAAACACAGATACCTTGCAACTATGGGGGAGACCGACACCCCCTGCTGTGGACCAGGCCTCAAGACAAAAGATCAAACAAATGTACCCACTTCCTGAGGGCTGATATTCTAAATAGGTCTCTAGCACCCTGAGGAAGCCAGGAGTCACTATCCCAAACCCCTAGGGCAAGAGTCACTGCTCCTTAAGCATGCTCCCTGGCTACCTGACTTGCTTCCCCATTTGTCCCTGACCTAATCAGTTTTACCTGAGCAGTTAATCTTTTTGGTTAACCATAGTTCTGTCCCACCTTATGCCCACCTTGTGAGTTCCCAGCTTTTCCCCACCTTGGTCCCATCTTACTTCATGATTTTACTCTATAAAAGCCCCTAAAAAAGCCAAAGTCTTTGGCAACCCACTTGGGACCCCTTCTGTCCCTCAGTCCAAAACTTTCTTTCTCTCAATAAATATATTCTGCTCTTAACCGCCATTGTTCCTAAAATTCATTCTTCGATTTTAGAGAACACGAGCTCCTACCGGACATATAGTAGGTTGGGAGTTTCATTCCCCTATGTCAATACCAATGACAGTACAACCTCAAACTTTCATTCATTCCTTAGGGTATGTAAATCTGGCCATCCTGACTTCAATCCCAAGGCTTTATCTTTTTAAAATGTGCCTCCAGACACAATTCTGTTGTCTCTGCCTTTCACTGCCTTCCTGGAAGGCCCAGTTCCTTCTGGACTATATATTCATTTTATCTAATGTAGCTGTCTGTAATACCTCTAAAGAGGAGGTGGAGACCTTAACCTAGCCTGGGAAGGTCCTTGATGTCTCATCACAGAAAATAATTTCAGGGTGCATTAGTGAGAGGGATAGGCAGACATGTTAAGGCAGGATTAAAGAAGTGCACACTCAGTGAGAAAAAGTTACAGGTGCTTGAGGGTGATACATGCTAAGGTCTGGAGTTGGAGATATGTGCTCTTGAAGGTATCCTTTAAGATGGACAATCTAAAATGTTTTGCTTAAAAACATTAAATCATTTGCATTTTTTTATATTAAGGTCAAGTTGTTGTCCTTTATCAACTAAGTTAATTTATGGACATATTTTCTTGCAGTCATAGAAACTTCAAAGTGACGGTCCTAGAATAAAAAAACAAACAGGCCTAGGAAGTGAAGGTAAGGGTGAGTTTCCTTGACATCTTTATCTGTCTTTATTCTTCTATCCTACCTTACTACTGCTCACACACAGCAGCAGATGTGCTTTCACTTCTGTTAGCTGACCAGCTCTTCCTTC
>RJWT010044464.1:0-11781 GCA_004365215.1 Cuniculus paca
TTGAAACAGCAAGAAGCTGTTATTTTCTGCATTGAAGTCTCCTCTTCACTTGTTGTATCCTTTGCTTTTATTGTTTTAATATGGGTAGGTTTATATGCATAGTTTAATTATATAATTTATTGCCAAGTGCTCTTCTTTAAAGCTATCATTGAAGATTTAATAAATACATATATATTTCCATCATCTAAATAATTGCTACTTTTTTATTTTAAATAACAAACAAACAAAAAAGAGATTAAAACAATTTTACAGAATTTCAAAGCAAAATAATTGGAAATTATCCCTGGTTAATGTATTCTGTTTGGCTATCTTCAAAGTGGTTGTCTGGGTTACAAGATATCAGCATGAGAAAAATGATGAAACCGTTGAACAATGAAAGCACAAACTGTATTTTTGCTATGAACTAACAGAGATTAGTAGTATAGTTTTCTGTCTTTTTATAATATTGTATAGTTATAATCTTTTTCCTTCTTTCTTTTCTCCTTTCACATATCCCAGTATCCCAGCTGTTCTTTGCTTTTGTACATTTTGGATGTTATTTACTTTTTCATTTATTTTACACTAGAGAGATGGTAGGCTATTTACATGTGAGCTTGATTTATTTTACTTATGTGTATGGTCTCAAGCTGCATCCGTTTCCCTATAAATGTTTGTAAGTGTTTTAATATTGACTTTTATTTTCATGGTCTATTAAAGATTTTATCATGAATTGCTATTGTTTAAAACTTTTACCTGCTATTGAAGGTTTAATAATTTTTAAATATTTTTCTAATGTGTTTTTTATGTCAACATTTCTGTGGTATTTCCCTGTAGATGAGTATTTTTCAGGATCAGTATTATTTTCATTGGATGGTATGTTACTGTATTTTAAAGGTATGTTATAGCATATTTATCAGCTTATTTGTTTTTCACTTGACATATGAGAGTAGTACCTCCAACTGAAATTTTGATATTACCAAAAGTCTTCAAATATTGGAGAAGAATATTAGGAAAGCAAAGCACTTCCTAACCCACATTGAATAGAAAAATTTCAAACTGTGTCAGACAATCTACCCTAAGATATATTAAACTTGCATTTAAGAAAATTCCAGAAAAACTAAGTTTTTCTTGAGATATTGTTTCACAATTTTCCCTGCAGCAGATCATAAAGAATTATCTGCCTTCCTCTAAAGTTGGTCATGAGATCCTCAATTCCAGAGATTCCTTCTGTGTACACAGTGGAAAAGAGCATACTTGTGCTGAAAGACTCTGAGATGCCAGGCGGAATGTGAATTATGGTTGTGGTAGAGCTCTCCTTTCACACCTGCATTGTGGGAGGCTGAGGAACTAGCATCACAAGTTCAAAGACAGCTAAAGCAACTCTGTGTCTTCAGCAGAAACAAAAAGAAAATTGACTGGGAATTAATTAGTGCAACGTCTGTGTGATCAATCATAAGCAGTAGAAGAACATAGGAGAAAAGAAAGAAGAAGGATGAGATGTACGAGAATAAGGAGGAGGAGAATGAGGAGAAAAAAGAGGAGAGGGACAAGAAGAGAAGAAGGGGGGACAGAACATGCCAATATTTCCATCATTTTATTTCCATTAGCTTAGACCACCTTCTGTGTACTCACACTTACACTCAATACTTCACTCTTGCGAAGGATAAAATGCACTATACTTTTTGTGTTTCTCTGTGGTTTTCTTTATGAAGTTATCATGTCATGAAATTCTTGTGAAAGTAATTTGGACAGTTTTATTTTTTGACCTGTCTTGTTATGTCGCTCTATTAGCTCACAACTGAGTATGAGCAGGAAATAAATCTATAGGATGTAAGCATGAACTTGGGGCTTGCCATTGGCAGAGAAAATGAATCATTTTTTAATAGGAAAGTTATTTCACAACATGTTTGATATTATTTGGATGCGAATTTATATAAATTTGCAGTTTATATTTAATTTACTTTATTTTATGTGTAAGTAAATGAAATGCATATTATTTCTGTCTCAGTTTGTTGTGTATGTGTCAAAAGATACCTATCCATTTGTTATCTTCTAATAATTATTGTGACTTTTAATTATTGCATGTCAATTGCCTAATTAAGAAAAAAAATCAGGCAGATTTGTAGCCCAGAACTTTGGGTGTGTCTGTGGATTATTGCTATAGTTGATTAAAATATAGTCCAGAAAACTAAGTGAAGAATTCAAGCCGCCCTGATTGCAGGTGGCACCATGAAGTAGAATGGTATCCTTGATGGAATAAAAAGAAAAGTAAGAAGTTGATGCTTCTTAAAAGCTATATTCTGCCTGAATGGGTGATCACTTTGCTGCAGCAGTCATTTGCTGTGGGCATAAGATTCCAGTTCCTCCAACCTTTCAACACAGAATGGTGGTGAAGATGCACCAAGGCATTTTCAGGCCTTCAAACCTGGACGGGTGCAGCTTCTTTAATTCCTCTTGTACTGCACATTCCAGCTCCTTCATCTGAGTTGCCTCCTCTTGGTAAAATACTTTGCACAAACAATATTGCATCCCTCGTAGGAGGGCCTATCTTAGTTTCACCACCAAGAGATTGAAAGGTGCAGGGGTGATGGAGATTAATGAAAGAATATGCAACCCTCTTATTTAGCCTGGAAGAATTCAGATGGATTTTGGAGAATTGTGGTAGATTACCGTGTGCTTAGCAAGTGGTGGTGATAATTGTTCCTTCTCTACCAGACGTGATTTCTTTGGTGGAGCACATTAACACATTCCATGGTACCTGGGGTGCAGCTCACCCAGACTGACATTGTTGCAGCCAGTGCTGAGTGCTTCAACTGCCAGCACAAAGCACTGAGAATCCGGTATGACAAAGTTCCTCATGGTGCACTGCCTGCACCCTGGAGATGGGGTGATTCTCTTTGACTACTTCTACCATGGACCTACCAATAATTTGCCCTTACTGACACAAACCCACGGTGGGTGTAGAATTGACTTCTCTGTATGTAATTATTCTGTGAAAACTTAACTGTATAGACTGATAAAATGGTTCATCCATCATCATGTTATCCTATACAGTTATGTTTGAGACATTAAAGTACAGTTCAAGGTTAAAGAAGTATGTCAGTGTGTTCAGGCTCATAGAATTCACTGGTCTTTATATTTCCCCCATCATCCATCAACAGCTGATTTGATGAAATGATGAAATAGTCTTTTGATGAGGCAACAACTGGCCTCTACATGTCAGCATCATTGTGGCCAGGTTAAAGTTTTCCAGAAGACTGAAGATGCACTTTATCATCTCTGGGAGTGGGAACATGCTACAACCTGCTTCATTTTTTTATCCTGTTTCCCTACCATAGCCCTCCTTCACTTCTTCCCTCCTCCCCTAATTCTCCTATCCTGATTTTCATTCCTGTTTATATTATTAATCTTAGTTCACAGTATGCCTTGTATGGTTTACATGCATTGGGGTTATCAGGCTCATGTACATGGCACACCTCTATTCTCCGCAGCTCCTCTTACCCTCCTCTCCACACCTTGCCCTTGCTCCCTTGGATCCTTTCCCTATCATGAGAGATTCATCTCCCAGTTCCTCTTCTAGCCATTCTTTATCATTCTCTTTGCTTGTATGCACCTGAAAAATATAACACTGAGTTGAATAAAACAGACATAAAGCACATTTATCATATGGTATCTCTCATTTGAGTGAAGAAGCAAAGTATGCTCTTAATCAGTATTCGATATATGGTACTATTTCTTCCAATGCAGAGATGAAATTTACCAAATAGGTGCAAATTGGAATGTTTCAACTGCCTTTGGAAACCAACAAGTAAAATTTTTCTTTCTTTTTCTTTGACTTTATGCATTGTTCTATAAACCAGTTCCGGAAAGGAAGAAGAATAAGAGTGATTCTATCAAAATCCAATATTAATGTTCACCATAGCTATGGTGGGACCCCCATGCCTCTGAGACAACCTGCTACCTAGGAAATTATTGTGGTCTTGGAGGTGACTGATCTGGAGTACAAAGGAGAAATTGGACTATTACTCCACAGTGGAGGTAAAAAGGAGTGCAGTGGATTTAAGAAGGAGAAGTGCAGGTCTCTTATGGAATCACCCAGTGTTATTGTGACCTCTTGTTAAAGTCAAAGGGAATCTTCAACAACAAAATCCAGGCAGGGTGAGAACTTGCCCAGATGTTTTAGGAATGAAGGTATGGGTTATTCCACCAGGTAAAAATTCCAAGACCTATGCAGAAGCTTGCTGAGAACATATATATCTTTGCATGTTCTGTATTCCTACACTATGTAACATTACATTGATTGAGATAATATCACTAGTTAAATATTATTATATCTACATGATAAGTTCAGTAAAGATTGAAGAATAGTAAGTATAACTCATCGGAAGTTTTGCCTCTCATTCTGAGAAAAGAGGTAATGCGTTCTCAGTTCTGTGAAAGATAGGTCTACACTATGGATCAACTGTGGGTATGTCCCTGGGTTGTTTCCAGATATGATTGCTATGTAGTCCAATACCCTGAGTAGTGAAGACATACCCTTATTGTGAATAGGACCATCCAATAGGCTTACAGCTTGAACAGAATAAAAAGGGAAGTAAGAGAAGTTCTCTTGCAGTACTTGGAAACTCGAGTTTGTTCATGCAACCAGCATAGACTCCTAACTGGGATTCTCCAAGGAGCATTCAGAGTTTCGGTAAAGAAATAGTGTTGATTTTTTGTTCTGTCTTGTGTGTCTTCAGTTTCTTGGGCTGATCATATCAGGCACTGGATCTCTGGCTATCCAATACAACTGTCACTGTGGACTCTCCTGATTCTCAGGCTATCCTAATCCCTACCTTCTACCTCTACCTAAAAAAACCCACCAAATTTATTGTTAATGAAATATTATTTGATTTTCTATGACAGCACTGGAAGAAGATGCATGTATCTAGGAGAATTGTATTAAATTACCATGTGCTTCAGCAGGTGTGACCATAATTGTTGCTTCTTTACCATGTTTTTTTGTGTTTATGTGTGCTTAATATATATTTTATTGATATCTTTAAGCCACAGAGCCCTAATAGAGTCATAATAGTAATTGAACTTGACTGCATTGATTGACTCACAGATAGTCCATGAAAAAAAATTAGTATGAACTTACTTAGTTCATTATTTCATCACTTTAGATGCAATATTTTAAGGTCATTGAAAATCCTAATTTCTTTCCCTTGCATTATCACAGTATCTGTTGTACATTTTAGATGGAAAATGCTCAAAAGGAAAGAGCAACTGGGATAGAGAGGAAAGTAGGGAAAAGATTATATGTATATAGTTATGTATTTATATAGTTTTATATATACACAAGATAGATAGGTATACCACTAATCTCTGTCAGTTCACCAAAAACAGTTTATGCTTTCATTGTTTGATTGATCACTTTTTCATGCCTAAATCTTGTAACCTGAACCATTACTTCTTAGATAACAATGTGTAATTTATTAGTGTTAATATTTTAATATTGTTTTGAAATTCTGTGTCATTTCTATCCTTTCTTTTTTGCTTTTTAAAACACAGAAAGCCCAATTTGTTCCATTCAATGAAAAAAAATGTCTTGGTTATTTTTCTCTCCTTGCTGAGACAAAATATCCAATACCCAAAGTTAGAGAATGAAAGGTTTATTTCTTACATTTCTTGAAAGTTTTAGTCCACACTTAGCTGGTTCCAAGGAGGAGTGGCAAGGCTGAGGGGCAGCCATTCATAGTGACTGCAATCAGCAAGAGCAAACAGCCCAAAAATGTGGCAAAGGAGAAAAAACATGCCTTCTTCTCTCCCTTATATAGCCTCCACCCCTTGATGGGTGCAGCACTCACACCAGTAATCCCAGAATTTATCCTAGTGCGAAGCCCAGCACTAATCCCAGTGCTAGGCAATGAACCAATGACAAATGATAGATTCAGCGGCCTCCATGACTGCATGAGGCTTGGGGTGGGGGCCACCAAAACACAAAGCATAACATTCCACCCCTGGCCTCCAAAAGACTCATGTAAATCCTTTATACAAAAGAAATTTATTTCATCTCCAAGAGTTGCCAAAGTCCTAATACTTTCAGCATTGCTGATAAGTCCAAGTCCCAAGGTCTATGGCAAACTCTTAGCTGCAATCCCCTGTACAAATGAAAACAAAGTTAAACATTTCCAACATACAATGGCACAAGATAAACATTACCATTCCAAAGGGTACAAACAGGGGAATACAAAGGAATGGGACCAAAGGAAATGCAAAATCCAGTAGCGCAAACATTAAGTCCTGGCATTCCATGCTCAGCATCTGAAGCAATGTTGTTGCAAACTCCAAAAGACTTGAGTAACTCCACCCCCATGACACTCTCAGGGGTTTTAGTTCCCACAGCTTCTCTCTCAGGACCCCTCTGCTCAATCCTTGCGGCTTTCCTTAGATGCTCCACGCTTCTGGCTTTTCCAAACTTCTGGGTTCTCCACTGAACCTTTGGCTTCACACTCACAGCTTCATACACTACCCTCTCAGGGCCACACTGCCTGGCCTCCTGAACCCTCTGAAATTGGGGAGGAAGCCTTTTTAGTCTCAGAACTTAACTTGTGCATTCTCCATATGCCTAAAGCCAGTGCCATGTGGATGCTGCCAAGGTCTGCTGCCAGTTGGAGCAGTAGCCAGGCTTTCCTCTTTCTTGGCCATAGGGGCTGAGTGCCTGTACTGCTGGGCACTCTGAACCTGACTGTGAGGAACAGATTTTCTATGCTGCTATCATACTGGAATATGATGCTCTGAGCTTTCTCCATCATGCGAAGTCTTTCACTTTTGTAGCTTTGAGGCTGCAAAGGATGGAGACCTGCTGCTTCTCGGGATGCCACCAGGTCATCTTTTTTATTTCTCTATTCCTTCTCACCAATTGAGGTTTCAGTTCTATCTTTACAGTCCACAGCTTTACTGGAGCTTCCTTTCTGGCCAAATTCACAACATTTTAAATCACCATGCTGGGCTCTTTGCTCTTGATTCGCAACTTTATTTCATCTTTATTTCAACTTTATTGTTGGGGGCTAAAAGCCCCTAACAATAGCCATGCCACAGCCTCAACATTAGACAACTTTGAAATTTCTTTTGCCAGATTAATCACTCTGCCACCCTTAATATCAGTCTCAGGCAAAATCTCTGGACATGAGCAAAATCAGAAAAACTTTCTGCCAAGCCATAACACACATGGTGTGGAGTCCAACAACCAGTGCAGTCCTTCTTCCCAGCAGAAACCTCTCAAGGGTAGTCTTTACTGGCAGACTTTCTATCAGTCTTCTGGTCTCCTAAGCTCTGACCAGAATCTCTCCTACAGAACAGCCTAAGCTGTTCCAGCTCTATGCATAAAGGCAACATCTCTCAACCTTTCCACACTCTTCACACAAGCCATTCCCAAAGACTCTTGAACCACAAGGTCAGGTACAGTCACAGCAATGACTCTACCCCTTTGGTACAAAATTCTGTGTTGGTTACTTTTCTTGTGCTGTTGAGACAAAATACCTGACACCCACATGAAGGAAGGAAAGGTTTATTTCTTACAGTTTTGGAGGTTTCAGTCCATACTCAACTGGCTCCAAGGCAGAGTAGCATGGCTGGGGGCAGCCATTCATGGCAACTGCAAGCAACAAGAGTAAACAGCACAAAAGAACAGCAAATGAGAGAGTGAAAACACACATTCTTCCCTCCGTCATATAGGCTACACACCTGGATGGATGTAGCACTCACACCAATAATCCCAGCACTAATCCCATAGCTAAACCCAGTGCTAGGAAATGAACCAATCACAAATGATAGTTTCAGCAGCCTCCATGACTGCATGAGGCTTGGGGTGGGCACCTAGACACAAACCATAATAGCCAACATACTGTGATCTCCCTCAGTTCAGAGTTCATACCTTAGAACTCTTTAATTTCTTTATAATTCAAAAGATTATCACTAAAATTTTAATTTTTTGGCAAGCAGACTATTGCTTCAAACAACTCCAATTTTTATAATGTGAATATTCTTCTTCTGTATCAACTGCAAATAGAGAGTTTCTGAGGTAGCACATTATCAACGTAGAGACCTCATGTTATGGTTTGTGTTTGGATGTTCCCCCAAATCCTCATGCAGTCATGGAGGTGGATGAATGTAGGATTTGTGACTTGTTCTTTATCTAGAGCTGGGACTGGCAGTATGACTACTGTAGCAGCCCAGGGGTGGGGAACCAGTGTGCAATATAAGGGAGGAAAAGAGGCATGCTCTTCCCTTTTGCACTTTTTGCCCTTTTGCTCTTGTCATTTATGGTGTCTGCTGCAGCCACCGTGTTGTCCCTCAGCAAAGGCAGGCTTTCTTGGAGCCAGCTGATTATGGACTGAAATCTCCACCAACTGTATGCTAAATAAACCTTTTCTTCCATAACTTTGGGCATCAGGTATTTTGTTTTAGCAGTGAGAGAAAAGTAACCAAGAGATCTCATAACTTTGAAAGCTTATGCTGCATTAATAAGACATGTTACATTTTTGATTAAGTAAGTAAACAAGTGAAATAGTTATGTCTTTGCTTAGATAGTTTAGTCACATTGTAATAGAGAAATGAAACAGAAGAGAGTATGTATGTAGGCTTGCATGGGATGTACCATTTCTTCAGAAAACCTTGTCTTTTCAATATGAATTCTTTTAAGATATGTAAAACTTGAGCAGTGAAGGAAGGCCTGTGCAGTAGAGTTTCAGCACAATGTGGCTCTATGAGCCATTATGCTATGAAAATTCTTCTCAGTAAAGATCACCACTGATTTTCATGTTGCCATCTTAAAGACCCTGACTTCTCCAGATGGCTCCAACTCTTCTCTGGTCTCCCATATGTGCATGCGAAATTGAGCAATTACAGTGCTAAGGGCTGTGCATGTGGGGATCACTGGACGCTGATCTGCACCTGAAGCTTTATGTTCTGTTAATTGGTGCTTATTCTAATTGAAATTTGAAAATATAACATTTATTGGCTCTCATTTATCACACAAATTGATTCCTCCACGCTTCAGAAGTGTGCATCTGTGAGACCACAGGCATCCCTGAAAATCCATGGCTGTAGTACTGAAAGACTGTGGGGTAAGAAAGAAGAGATGTGAGGACACGGAATCTGAGTGAGCCACTGTCTGGTTGTACCTGCTCAGCATAGTAAGGGCTGTGAGTAAGAGGATCTGCAGGGCTGAGAAATGCTAGACACAGGTCTCAAAATGCTTTTATTAAGAACTGTCTGTGATTATTCAAAAGATCCAAAGACATTCATGTCCGTGGACCCAGTAATTCCTGTCAAGGTCATGCTTTCTAAACAAATATGAAAGTTGGAGCCCAATGGTTGCCATGAATATATTCATCAGGACACTATTTATGGGACTGGTGTCAATGTCTTTGCTTTGTCAAACCAAATGTATAGCAGTATTTGTTACACTGAACCAAAATTCACAAAAGTTTGTTTGAATTGTTTTGCAAATTAGAATGAAATTCACTTAAAATCTGGAATGTATTTTGAAAAATTAACTAAAAAATTAAAAATTTTCCTCTAAGATTGAGGCATGGTCAAAGTCCCTCTTTCTGTTAGGTGAAAATGGCAGAGGAAAGGATGGATGGATGGATGGATGGATGCATGGATGAGTGGATGGATGGTTGATGGTGTGTATAGAAAAATCCTTAGATGTAGAAGTAGATGGATAGGGATAACAATTGATGACTCAGCAGATCCATAGGTGTACAGGACAGATTCTCATGAACAAAGAATGCATAGCAAGAATTGATTAGTGGTATGTACACAGAATGTCTGAAGGCTAAATCAATGTATGAGTAGATAGGTGATAGAAAATAAACAGCAATGTTAGAGGAAGTTTGAAAACTTCCACTTTGACTTTCCTATTTAAAGAGCAAATGCTCTCAAGGCTCCTAAAGGGATTATGAACATGGGTCCTGGAGTCACAGAAGCTGATGGTCACTGAAATAGTAGCAAAAAACTAGGAATGATCATAAGAGCTTAGCAAAACCACATCAATACGCATGCAGTTACAAAACAACACAACTCAGTCAGTGCATTACAGTTTGCTCATCTTTAAAGAAAGGCTGTTACAGAACACAGCATTGACATTGTCTGACGTGCTGTTTGCATTTTCTGATCTTTCATATCAAACAGGACAGATATTTCACTGTTTTCACTGTCAGTACTAGTTCTGGAAAATAATTATTCAGACTTTTGAAGCCATAAACAACATACTTTTTATCATTTGCAAGTTGAATATTATGAAAGAGAAAGCACTGCTCATAAAACTTGTAATAGCCTTTAATACCTTTACTTTGAAGATTTTTTTTAATGTTTATTTTTTTGCCTTTAAACAACCTGCACTATATCTTACAGTATAATGCAAATTAAAAAGATTTTTATATATGCTCTGTTGTTTGCATATGTGTCATGTCATAAATTCCAAGAACAATTTAAAATATTCCATATCTTAACACTAATAAATAAAAAAAGACAATTAAAACGAAAGCTCTATTGCTAAGTTGTATTCAAAAATCAGTTTGATGGTATTAGATGTTAAAATTGAGACCCTTTAATGAAAGATGACACAATTGCTTATTAGTTTCATATACTAAACAAAGCCTGAAAGTTTTAATATCATTTCAGCTATTTATTCACTTACTTGCCAGAAATTAGTCACAACCTCTCAATTTAATCACAATGTATCAGAAGAAATTGGTAAAAGATTTGAGTTTTCTCCATAAAAGCAAGCAACGGCATTTTTAGTGGTTTTTTTTTCTTTTTCTAACTGGACAGCATATTTTGATAAAGAGAAAAGGAACATACTAGTATTAAAATGAAAACGGTGGAATATACAGTATAAAAAGTAGAACAAGTACAAATTTATTTTCACGTGAAATATGCCTTTTGTCCTACTTAGATTTTGACATAACCTCCTCATATGAAACATGGGACTGCAAAGCAGCCGCAAAGATATGGAAAATTTTACTGAGAAGCTTTACTCTTTGTAGTCCAACAAATCACCAGACCTACCCTGAATACACAAACTCAGGACTTCTTTCTAGTGTCCTGGCTTTTAACAAAAGTTGCAACAATTTTCAAATTTAAGGTTAGATGAAAATGTCAGTTCTAATGGTAGGTGGCAGATTTTCTTAGTATTATATTTTAAAGGAGAGGTAAATGTAGGATAGCTTTAATTTCTCTACCACCCAGCTCTGCTTTCTTAAAATTCTGCTTTTCTTTGTCCAGGGAAAAGGCAGACATTCAGTGGAAGTGAATGGAATCCTGACCCAGGTTTTAGATATACAGAACCCATGAATCACCACAATTAATATGTTTGACTCCAAATGTAACAGTGCTTAGGATAAGCCAATTACTTAGGGAATCCAACTATAAAAGATGTTAGTTTTGGGTAAAATTTCTAGCCAGATCATTGCTAAGGCAGTAAAGTCATACTAAGAGTGATGCGAAAAGGAAATGCCATATTGGATATATTTATTAAATTTATTGCATTCGCCTACTTCGAGAGAGAAATAAAAATTCACATAGAGCTTTTGATGGAGAACCTAAAAGTTAGAGAAATTTATCAGCAATTTCCTTATGAGTCATTATAATCTTGTCATTTTGGACAACTCGCAGACGTGAATGGAACTGTTTATTTCATGAAATTTCTAGCTTCCTTAGAGTGAAGTCAGCAATGGTAGATTGATGATAAGTTCTTTGCAGTTTATTTGTCTGTATCTTTGAGCATCGTGAAAATGATTGGCTAGAATT
>RJWT010044465.1:0-11786 GCA_004365215.1 Cuniculus paca
TCCTCAGACCATCAGCTCATTTCCACCTCACACCTACAAGCTGACTGTTCTGTCTAGAAGGCTTCCCTGTGAGCTAGACTTACGGCTCCCTCATGGCCTTGTTCACATGTGACTTTCTCCATGAGGACTTCCCTGACCTCTCTCTCCCTGTCCCTTCCTGGTTTCTTACTCCACACAGTACATTTCTCTGTCTAATATTCCATAGAATTTTACGTTATATTTATGCTTATTTTTGTCTCCCTCCACTAGAATGTCAGTTCTTCAAAGATGGGAGTGTTGTTTATATTTGGTAATTAGTTCATGAGCATTTGGCGTATCTTTGGCATTCAATTAATAACTATTGAATCAATGTAATGAATGTGCTAGACTCTGGGAATATAATCATGAATAAGATAAAGTTCCAGTCCTTACAGAGTTCAAATTTGTGAAGCAGAGGGAATGGAAACATGATTATATTATAGGAATACCTGTCTCCAGGTATGATGGAAAAGGGAGGGTTTTCTGGAAGTAAATGAAATTGCAAGAGATTTAACTGAATTTCAGTTCCCTCATTTGGAAACTGGAGATATTCAACCTATTTCAAAGAAACTATGAGTTAAATGAGATTAAGAGTATGACATATTTACCAGAAAACTGGTGTTCTAAAATCCGTTTAGTTCTATGGCCATGCTTCCTAAAATGGTTTGATTTTTTATCATCATCTAATCCAACACTGCAAATTTACACCAACCTCCCAACTATTTTTAAGTTAAACAGTGAAAGCTATAAATAGAAGAATTCTATTGGTTATTGCAGGTTCATAGAAGTTACCAAATTTTTGTAGAATTCCTTGAAGAATCACAGTTACGCATGTGACCTAATCATCTAATCACTGAAAACTGACCAAACTAAATGCAAAATGGTCAAGGAATTTACAGTGTGACTATCTTAAAAGGTGTTATCAAAAAGATTTTACTAGAACCTTCTCAGCTTCTGGTAAGTTCAGTGGGGGCCAGTGACCATTTAACTTTTAGAATCATTATCAGCACAGGGCTGATATTGACATACAGGATGTCCAGCTGAGGTGTGGTTATTGCTGATACTGGAGTTATTAAGTTAGATTTTTTTTGCCTTTGCCCTACATGCATCCGTCTAAAAGATTACAGCTAAGAATACACATTGCTCAATGCAATGAGTATTGCCTGTGCACACAGACACACATACGCACACATTTGGCAAACATAATTCACATACATCTATATCATTCCTGGATTGCTGTGAACAGTGAGAAAATGCACAAACATGCAATGTCTTGATCAAGTAAGTTATTTTGTGTGAGTTTACATGTACATAGTTGTAAATGTAAGTGTCCTCTGGTCATTAGTTATATAAGTGTATATATTCCTTGTTTATTATAAAACCATGAATATATGGCTTAAGTCTTTCTGTGAACATGGGCTAAATTTTTTCATGATGAAAAACTTAAAAATGCACCATGATATGAGTTCCCATAGAAAAACTTCTGAGAAAACATAATAGAAGTATAAGTTAGTCTTCTCTCCAAATGCTTTCTTTCTAGACATATTCTTCTATAATTAACCTTTACCCTTCAGGAAGCAACGTGGACCTGTTTTTATATCTTAAATAGCATTAAATTAATTTCACTTCAATTTCAAAAAGTTATACGGTGCTTTTATGAATGTGCAATAAATTTAGGAGAGAAAACATCTGTCCTCCAAGAAGTTCATCAGCTAGGACATCCCCAAATATAATTCATACCAGCTAACATTAGAATCCATAAGAAATGTGCATGATTATGAAAAAAAATAAAAATATAGTCAAAATTTATGAAGGCATATGTTCAACATATAAAAGCAATTTAATTAGGAAAAATTTTAGCTTAATTATATTCATGTATGCTTTTAAATGCTCTTTGAATTAAAACATTATACAGAGACCACCCCCCCCACACACACACACACTTTAATTTTTGGAAGTTACAGGCTCAAATATAGCAGCATCGTAAAGTTAGGATCAAATGTACGACCTTCAAAACTTATGAAAGGAAGAAAAGTAGGAACATAGTCCCTCTTCACTCAGCTGAAACACATGGTATCCCTTGAAAATGTGAAAAACAGTCTTCGTTCTCACATGTTTGACAGGTGACAGAAACACTGAATGAAATCCTACAAAAAAAAAATGATCACTTGGGGCCTTTTTCTACATCTAGAGTTAGAGACTACTTTGTTACTGCTCCATTTTTAGCTATGCGAGGCTAATTTCTAGGAAGTTTTCTTCTCTCACAATAGTTAAATTGATATTGAGGGTCACAGTTTTCCGCTAAAGGTATTACATTGAAGAGAAAATCCATTAAGGTAAGGAAACTAACAAACAGAATCTTGTGCTTGGGGAAAAGAATAATTTATTTGTGGATGTGGGAAAATGAGTTATTTGGTCCTTCTTCACAAATGAGATAACTGTCATATCCCATCATATCCCACTACCATGAATTATATATAACAACATTTGGTGAAATATGAAATTCTAAAAATATACTGAAATGCTGGAGTCTTCTTAATGGTTTATTATGATAGGTGTTCCTAGTTTTGAAATATCTTCTTTCATAGAAGACGAATGGGGGCGACATTATTTTAGAAAGTCCACATCTTTTAAAAAGATGGATTAAAAGCTCTTTGAGACAGCTGTGCTGTTCTATGAGAAGAACAACATTTTTTTTTCCTAAATAGTCCTTAAGGGCATTGCATCGAACAATCAGGGGATGCCTTTGGGTTCCATTTAAAATTGAAGCCCAGGAAAATGTTGCATGACAGATTTTAGGGTAATTATTTTTGTTGTAAGTGGAAACATGTGAATAAGGACAATAAAGAAAGTTGGACTTAAAGTAATAGTACTATATTTTCACTTCTAGAAGACACACACTTTCTGTTTTGTTTTGTTTCTTTTCGTTTTGTTTTTCTTTACAGAGTACGGAATCCTGCGCCTCATGCCTACTAGGCAATAGCTCTACTGCTGAGCTAGACTCCCATCCTGACATACATTTTCAAGGAGGACTGCTTCCTTTAGATGCAGACTTAGGCTTTGGGGTCAGGATAAAGTAGATTTGAGCACCTTGTCAGTCTGTAGTATCATGTGACCTTGGTCGAGTTCATGAAGCTCTTGTATCTTCCATGACTTCTTTGGTAAGATGAGATTAATTCGTACTTCTCTTAATGGTTGTCAGGATTAAGTGAGGCAATACAAGTACGCACTAAGCACAGTGACTGTTGCTTGGAGAAGTCAACAGTTCTGCTATTTTGTGGCCTATCTACCTTTAGAAAGAAGCCCATGTGCTCTGATACTAGATCTCTGTGATCTAGTCTTCTACTTCCTGTGTAACTGAGAGAGATTGACTCTACATCTCTGAAGGTCATTCAACAAATCTAAAAAGTAAAGATGACAAAAATGCCCACTCTAAAGTTGGGAATCTTGAAGTGCTTAGCTCAGTGACTGTAACATAATTATAGCAAGATTTAACAGTGACAAGCACACACATAACCTAAAATAATAATGTAATCGATATGTGCCTAATTTTCTATTCATAACTTCCAAGCACTGTTTTCCTATTTTAAGGGTCTTCTGGTTATGTTCCTTGTCTATTTTCTTATCTCTGAAATGCCTCAGGGGAAAAATCCTAAATATATAACAGATACACAAGGGCACTGTGGAACATGGGCACTGCACCTGTCATCATGTCACTCATAATCATTTTTCTCTGCTCAAATGTGCACACCTGGGGAAGGTTGAAAACTCAGTCTCCTACATTATCCTCCATTACAGTTGCATAGGGAACATCTGGCCAATTAATTTTTAGTAGGCTAGGAGGTTGGATCACCAATTACAGCATTCAAGGGTTCTTATTTTCATTATTTTCATAGTGTGGGTACACACTAGACTGAGTGAGCTGCTTGCTACGAGGACTGGAAGTGCTAACATTCTGGGAAACCATATAAAGGACCACAAATCGTACAAGGCAGAACTGTAATTGGATATGATGTTCTTTTCAGATTTCTCTTGCAAATAACCACAGTCTCTATGCATAAGCCAAGGTACCCACGTGGTGACCCTAAGCAGTATGCCCAAGATAGTAACGCATTTGTACTAGAAAACATTTGGATTAACCACGAAGTCAGGTTACAGTTTTTCAAAGCATCTTCACTCATTCTTTTACTTAAAAAAGAAATAGGAATGTAGTCTTCAGGATAAGTATTAAAAATCTCCAAAACTTTATTCTGAAGAGTGTGGGTTATTTTTAAACAATAAAAGATCCTTTTCTATTATAACCAAAAATGATTTTCTATTGGTATAATATTAACTAGGAGTCTCAGTTTGGGTCGATCTGTAAAGCAGAAATTTAGAGGCAAGAGATGTTTATGTTGATTGCTTCTCTTCTAGGACTTGGTGTTCTGTGTAACTACCATTTGTCCAATAAATACAAGTTTCTGACAGTACTATGGTGAACTCAGCAGGGTCCAAGCTATTATTTAAGGCTTTTTAAAGAATAAATATCAAATAATCTGAAAAGGCATCATAAAGGGTGAAAGTGTAGCCATTTTTTTATGGTTGCTAGCTGTGGGGAACCAAAGGAGAATTTTTTTTTCACTCAGAAAGCTGGCCTCCACTGTTGGTAAAAGCGAATATGCACTTTAGCAATGCGTACTGAGGCACCAAGTTTCAGTGTGGTGGTTGAAGTCTTGTAAGCATGCTAATGCAGGCAGGGAATATTGGAGGAAAATTTGATGAGGACAGTTTTACAACACTCTATGTCTACACATCCATACAGAGATGTGGTATATATGTGCATTTTTATACATACAGGTATCTTTAGAACAGATCAAAAGCTACATCAGCTGCTTGAATGTTTTACTTGATGAGCTGTTTTTCTACCACCACAGATGACATCAGTAAGATTGAAGGAACTCACCTCCTTTATCAGTGCATAGGTGTATGAATCAAGCCAGTCCAATCAGACCCTGTTTCCTGAGAATTCAGATTTTGGATATTCATCTTAATAACAATAGAAAGAATCTGGCTAAGAGCTCAGTCATTCTGATAGCAGATCCCACAAGAGATCTACTAGTTTCTGCTGCATATATGTCAAAGCTTTCCTATGTCCAATTCATTTGTAAGTTTTAATACCCCAGCATTCACTTAATTCTGTACAATAACCAATATCTATTCAATGTATTCCTTTGATTTTTTTTTTATACTGGGAATTGAACTCAGGGCCTTGTGCTTGTCAGGCAGACTCTTGTGCAGCTGAGTTATATCCTTGAACCCTTTGATTTTTCTTTTTTTTTTACTTGTCTTAGCCAGTATTTCTCTTCTTGCATATGGCCGACAGTTTCTGATTTATGATCTATATACTACATACCTTCCCAATGTCCCTAGAAACTCATTTTATAAAACTGTACACACGATATATTCCCTCTCCGCTCTCCGTCTAAAAAAGCAAGGCCATTTATTTTGGATTTAACTTTCCAAAAAACTTTTGTGAGTTAAAATCATCAACCACGGAAATTATTACAAGAAAGTAATTTCAATATGTGTTTTATTTCATTTTTTCCCCCTTTCCTACAGACTAAGAACTTCTTTTAAAAAAATTAACTTCATTGATTTTGGAACATTAATCTTTCTTTAACACTTGGATAGAATCTGACTGTATGCAAATGGGTTAGTTTCTGTATTTGGATGTTGGTAGCAATATTTTTCCAAGTTTTCAATCATCCACATAGCATGTTAAATTATAGTGCCTCTCTCTTCTCTGACAGATTCCCACCTTTTGATTCTCTGCCTTCTTTCTTTGCTACAGTAAATTGATCCTTTAAAACATCCAGGTGCAAATGAATTAATGGTCTTCTTTCGTGAATGAGAATGATGGAGTCCCTCCCACTCCTTCCCCACACTAAGGTCCTTCCCCTTCTGAGAAACCCACGTATCAATTAAACTCACCTGCTAATTAAAAGCTTGTTTGGAAAAATCCTGGCTAGTTAGAAGCAAAGGAAAGTGTAAAGGTGTCTAAAAATAGAGACTTTGAATGTCAATTACTTCCTTCCTCCCCAGTTCCTAGTTCCTTAGGTTCAATTGGTAAAGAGAGCTAGGCAGAGGGAAAAAAAGTCAAGTCTTTTTCTCACCTATATTTTCCTGGAAGTAAATCAAATGGTTTAGTAACTTCAGCTCTTTGTAAGCAACATCTGGATACATAGTTTTTATTCATGAGACAGAATACCATTTCCCACCCTATCTTAGACAGCCACACTGATTTCCCTGATCAAGGTAGGAGAAACCTCCTCGCAGCACGTTGACTGTCAACAATCCAGCCAGAGGTTCTGTGAGCTGGAATATTAGAAGAATGAAAGTGAATCTGGAAATGATGCCCTGTTCTCATTTTTTAATGACATAGCCTGCTCTCAGATCCTCAACTACTATTCATTCCTGTCTACCTTTTCTGAGAAATGGGTCCTGAGGGCATATGTTCACTAGTATGAGACTGTCTTCTCTCTCTTTTCTAGCACAGACTTCAAAAGCTGCATTACTGTAAAGTAACATGCTAAGTATCAAACTGTATGAAAAAAAAAAGAAAATCATCAAAGTAGAACTCAAGAGACTGGAAAAGTCGCAAGTTATGAACAGAGTCCTCCTTTTGATGCCAAACAGTAAGAAGAAATTAAATTATGACAGCTAGTTTACTGATGTATTCATTCACTCATTCAATAGATTTCTGTTAATGGTCCACTATTATCACTGGGTTAGAAGGTAGAGTCAGAACTGTAATCAAGAGCTAGCCTTAGCCATCTGGGAATAGTAAAAGAAATTGAGAGTAAGTAGAAATTACAATAGCTTACAATAATGCTGGTATTGGAAAAACTTAAGCAACTAAACCAGAGATTAGAGGTCAAAGGCTTTGAGATAAAGCTTAGCTAAGGTCTAAAGGTTGAAACAAAGTACCTAGGAGAGAGAAAATAGAAGACATCCCAGTGTTGCTTAATAGGCACCATGAAACAAATCAACACAGTTAGGGCATCATCTATAGTTCTGTTGATCTGCAGCATAGGGCATAAAGAGAAAGGCAGTGGGAAAAACCCAAAACTTTTAAATTTTAAACTGTCTTCTGTAATTGGAAATTAGTTTTTTGTTTTTTCCATGGGAAGCAGAGATGAAAAAAAAGAAAGGATGAGAGATTCTCTACCTCACAGCTTCTCTACCTCATGGTATGATGTGCAAAAACAAAGCAGAGCATGTGGAAACTGTTTACCCCAAAATTGTGAGTTTAATTGAGTTTGCATAATTGAAGCACAAAATAGATATATGCCATAGACTAGAGAATTAAATTCACAGGCTTAAGGTACATTGAATGACAAAAAATGAAGACAAATTAGTGATTAATATAGCAAGGCACTACAAAAACAGTTTTCTTAGGAAAAATTTCACAATATGTTTACATTTTCCAATATGTTTAAAAACAAGATTTTTTTAAAAAAGAACATATATTCCCATGATAAAATACTGTGTATCAATTAGATCAAGCTAACATGACAGTCTTTTCCAATTCAATTCAGTTAGGAATTGTTTAGTCCCTACAAAGGATCAAGCGTTTTACTAGATTCTAAGACTGTTTTTGGATAATTCTGACACATCTTGAAGTTAAGGTTCATCTGACTAAACTCCCTATCTCATCTTCAGATTCAGCTCACATGGTCTATCCTCCAGATACATTGGTTTCCTTTCTATTCTTCAAACACACCAAACTTGTTTTTGCTTGATGGCTTTTGTCTTTATTTTACTCTTTTCCCCAAAACTTTGTGCAACCCTTCTCTTGTCAAACAGATATTAGGTTGTCACATCTTCTATGCTGCTCTTAACCATCTTGCTTAAATGGCCACGTTTACCCAACAATGTATTTCTACCTCAGCATGGCATCTTCCTTTATGTTTCTCATGGAGGTTATCTGAAATTTTCATATTGTTAGTCTCTACCTCTAGCCACCCAAAAAGACTGAGATTCATAAGAAAATAGTTAAGATATGATTCATCACCAGGGGAATACCTTAACTACCTCTACACATCAACTGGAATGTTTCTAGTCCCCTTGTATATCTCTTATAAATTTAGGATTTATTTTGAAGGCATTTTGGAGATAAGAAAATAAACAAGAGCAAAAGCAGAAAACCCTTAAAATAGAAAAAAAAGTTTTTAAGTTGTAAATATTGTATTATATATGCTATAATAGTATATTATTTGAGATCATACACATGCCTGATACTATCAACTCTTACTATGATTATGTGTCAGATATTGGAATAAGCACATTTAAAGATTAATCTTCTCAATTTAGATCATCTCATGTTTTTAGATGAGTCTCATTGTGGTTTAAACTTATATATCCAACCATTAGATTTTTTTTTTAATGAATGTGTTGGCCATTTGTATATCTTCGTTGTAGAAATATCTATTCAGATCATTTGCTCCAATTTTTATTAGGTTATTTATTTTCTTGCTACTGAAATATTTGAGTTCTTTGCATATTTTGGATATTATCCCTTCCTCAGATGAAGTTTTTAGATATACATTCTTTTATTCCAGCAGTTGCTTCTTTCCACTGTTGTTTCTTTTGCTGTGGAAAAGCTTTCATCTTGATGAAGTCCCATCTGTCTATTTTTGCTTTTGCTACCAATGTTTTTAGGGTCACAACAAAAAAAATTCTCACCTAGACCAATGTCGAGAAACTTTTACCTTATGTTTTATTCTAAGAGTTTTGTCATTTTAGGTTATAATGTGTGGATTTAGTTCTGGCTTCTCTGTTTCATTCCACTGATCTATTCTCTCTTTTTATGCTATATATGTTGTTTTGAGATATATATATAGACTGTCCTAAAGACTCTAACCAAAAGTTGTTGGAACTAATGAACAAATTCAATACAATTGCACAATAAAAAATCGAAATGTAAAATGACTGGTGTTTCTATAATAATAATATATCCAAAAAGAAATTAAGAAAACATCCATATTTGCAGCAACATAAAAAATTAAGGATAAATTTAACCAGAGATATGAAAGATGCACACACTGAAAACTATATACTATTAATGATGAAGACACAAATAGAAAGGCATCTTGTGTTCACAGATTGAAAGAATTTGTACTGTTAAAATAGCCATCCCACTGAAAGTGATCTACAGACTTAAAGCAATCTCTACAAAAATTCTAACATTTTTATAGAAATAGAATAAACAGCCTTACAATTTGTCTAGAACCACAAACACCCTGAGTAGTTAGAACAATCTTGGCAAAAAGAACCAAGATGGAAGCATCACTCTGCCTAATTTTGAAATATGCTATGAAGCTCTAACAACTGAAACAGCGTGGCATTAGCAGACCTTCATTTAAATTGAGAGAAATTATACACATTCCTATCTATTGTAGCAAAGGTATTGCAGTAGACATAATGTTACAACTTACTCAATTTTAGTGGAATACAGATGAATTATAAGCCTGCAACTGAAAACATTTATTCTTAAAATGTATCAATCTATAAATAATTTTTTAAACTTGGTCTCAAATAAAATACTTGCTTATAATAACATAATAATTTTCCCAAACATCACTTAGGCAGGGCATCTGTTTATATACTATCTGGAGCAGTGCAAGGACAGGTATTATTTTAACCAGATTCCTGTATTGAACAAATTTGATAAAACTGTCATTTTTCTATTTCCTGTTACATTACCATATAAAAATTTTAAAAAGATGCAATTTTTGGTCATCTTGTATTTAATTAATTGGACTGGTAAGTGGTTAAGATGAATTTATTAGGAGCTTTTATGATGAAAATAAACTTTTGTCCTGACACATGATCCAAGGATAAAATCTTCACTTGTAATTTCCCTGAACAGTTTAAACTTCAACATTTTTTTAATTGAACATAAAATATCACTGCTCAAACTAGTCATAAAGAAAAATATAGATGAAGTATGTTACCCTACAAAGTCTATGAATCACTCTTATTTTTTATAAGGGTTAAACCCAGACTGTACCAGCGAGTAGATCATTGTAAGACAACCTTGACACAGTGGAGACCAATTCATAGACTTTTCTGTTTATACAGGATCATAGCTTGGATCAATGAGTATTCTGATGTTAAGAAAAACAAAGACCACAAACCACTTATGCAAAGTTTACCCAGATAAAATTGCAAATAGTATATTAGAGGCAACCATAGACCCCTACAAGTAGGATTCATACAACAACAATTTAGATTAATCAGCTGTGATTTCATTTCCATAGAAAAGGTGCAATTTAAGTTAGGATGTAAAAATGGACTTTGGAGTCAGAAACTGCTACACTTGTAACTCATATTCATATCTATGAGTTCTTGGGCCAGTTTGTTTTATGTTTGTAAATCAGTTTCCTTGACTATAAAGTACTGAGAGTAATTTTTACTTCTCTGAGGCCGTGACCTTAAATGGGCTGATATACATGTTTAGCACAGTGCCTGACACAGTGTAAGCTCAGAAAATGTCAGCTACTATTGTCAGCATCATTAATTTAAGAGAAAAATTTAAAAATAAAACAATTTATAAAAAAGTATAGATTTAACTTTAAACAGAAACAATTTAATTGATCTTGGAACTTTTGATATCTGAAAACACAAAATCATTGTTATATTTTTCCCTTATTAATATTTTCTCTAATTTCTGAATCATGTACTTTCTGGCTACCTGACACAGCTTTTATAGTTGCTCAGATTTCACAGTGATTTTTAATTATCTTGTGCAATGGTAAAATTGATTTCATTTTAATATTTATTTGTGTAGAGGATCTAATTAAAACTCTTCAGTTATTTGTGCAGTGCCCTCTCATATTTGTTCTTAGTATTTTAATAATATTTATAATTTTATTTTTATAAGTTTGCATTGCATAGTGATTACATTTATAGAGTTGGTGCACGTATACAATAGTTTCCTAACATGTTTTACATTTATTTATCAAATATTTAAGTAATTTTGTTAATGACATCATTTTCTTTTTTACAGCAAATTTTAATACATCTAAGAAGTATCCTAGTGTGCTAACTCATCCATGGTGGAAAATGCTACTCCATACCTGCAAAAAGGCATCAGTGGGACAGATTGTTTATAAAATTTACATATGATGCAATTTTTACCCAATCATTTAGCCTTTTCATTCAAGTGGTATCATTCTAAATGGCCCAAGTCAGGATATGTGCAGTGCTTAACAAGAGACTGCAAAACTTCTTTCATCTTCCTCTAGGTTTATCCTTTATTCCCTTTGAAAAACAGAATTTATGTTTTTTTTTCTCTTGCCAAGTAAGATTATTTCACTTTTACAAAAATATGTAATGTTTTCTTACCATTTGAAGCCTGTATATGAAAGATCAACCAGAACAGAATTTTTTGTTGTGTTTATTTGCACAAGTGTATACAGTAAATTTTTTTTTTAAACAAAATCCTCCTCCAGCTTGAGCTCTAGAGATCTGAATTATGTGCTAACTACTCTGGTTAATTAGAGTGCTATTTAATTTTTGTAATTCACCCTGAGCCTGAATAGTGCAAAATCCATTTGACCTGTATCTCACAGTCATCAACTTGCCACAAGTCTCAGACCTTTTTAATGATGAACTGCTCTGACTGGTAATCACCTCTGGGCCTCCTGTTCCTTCTCTTTACAAATTAAAAAGATGTCTGCAAAAACATGCTGGTGTAAGGTGCATGGGCAATACAGGGAAGTTGT